>QJNS01000083.1:0-286860 GCA_004154925.1 Monosporascus cannonballus
GAGATTGGTTCACGAGTTTTTGCGCTGAGAATGCCGCTGCCCCTACAACAACAGGTACATCAGCAACCTCCTCAGCCACCAGCGGCGGGAGTACCCCGGCAGGGCAGCAAGGAGGCGGTGGTACTTGGTATGTTTCGCGATGCCGGCTCGATGTTTGCTCTATTTTCTAATCCCGCCACTGTAGGTTTGAGACGCACGTAAGATGGGTCGTCATGATTATCATTGTGTTCGTCGGTATTACGGGAATCTGGATCGGGGCCTGCATCTGGCGGCGCAAGTATCTAAAGAAGAAGGACCGAATGTACGAGCTTGGCAAGGGCCTCCCGAGCTCCATTGCCGTCAACACCCAGGGAAATTTAGTCGGCCCCGGAGTTTCGAGCAATAGCAAATACGCCAACAGCCCTGGAATGTTCATGTCCGGACCTAGCGCGGAAAAGACGAGGAAATAGAGGAAAGAGCTGGGCCTGGACTCGGCGAACCAAATTTGCGAATCGCTTGGCCCTCGACAATCCCACAGAAGACCGTTCTTATCCTGCCGATCTGCTACTCCATTGAACGGCGTATCTCCTCCATGGCAGCCGGTTGAATTATCATCATAGCTACCTTGGGATCTTGTGCGGGCCATATGCGGTCATCAGGCTCTGGATTTAGGTATCAGGGGGCGTTCTGGCGGACACGTGGTTCTCGTGAGCCTTTTATACCAATGTTTCTCCATTTTCGTCGGCTTTTTTTTGTTGGAATATCTTGGCGGCAAACGGGTCGTTTCCCTTTTTCACCCTTGTTTGGTCAGGCGAGAGGAGTGTGGCAAGAGAGAGATTGGATGAGTGTATTATCTACTGCGTGTCGCTACATTCCATGCCTAGAGACGTGAGGTGGGCGGCCGTTGCGCAGTGTGAATAGCGGGGAAGGCTTCTATACGAAGAAGCTTTCTGTCAGGGTAGCCGCGGAAGGCGTACTCCCCGCATCACCTAAGTCGTTATAAAAGAGGGACTTTGAAGCAGCTGCATGGGCAGCATTGATTTCCTGTGTGAATATATTACTACGGCGGATGCGCGGTCCCTGATCTACTCTATGGATGACTTTCTTGTGGCAGTAGAGCTCCTTCTAACTCCACTGCTTGGTCGCGGCCTGTGGTAGAACGAGTATTGGCTACCGGCTCAGCTTCAGGGAAGCCACGTGACGGACAGTCAGTCAGCCTTGAGGGGCTAGCCAATCGTCACGTATGCGCGTTGACCATTACCGCGGAGCCTTCCCCTGAAATCCCAGGGCAAACTCTGCCTAAGACAATTGACCGTGGAGTCGGACTAGGAGAAGTCGACCGGCACTTGCTCGAGACTGAATGAACCGGTAGACTAAACTGATCAGACGAGCACATAGGGCTGCCTTCCGCATAGAGATGGCCTAGTTGTCCATGCATTGGTGGATGCTCGATTCTCTCGGCTGTATCCGGACTAATTCGATGAGGACGGGGATGGAAAATGGGGAGGGGAGGGGAAAAAAGGAGAAGCGTAAGCTCGGTGAATGTCGCATGGTTGCATAGGTGGCTGGCTGGCGCAAGTGACGGCCCGCCCGGGCTCATTCGGATCACCGATAGACTTTTAAGAATCCCCAGATCAGATAGCGTCTTCAATTTCATCTTATTGCTCAAAGGGTCTGGTGGTTGCCGTACTAGTCGTTGTTTTACCATCCCCCTATTGCGTGATAGTCATATCTTTTATCCACTACTGCTATGAATCTATGCTCGTTTCTACCGCATCTGCTCCTATTCTACATTTGATACCGTCGATGTATACCGGGCTACCCGTTCTGTCTCAGTCTCATCCACCTACACCTACTCCTTAGCATACTCAGCAGCATCCTTGTACAGATCAATCATGCACCCGGCGCTCCAAGCCTGCGTGGGGCTAGAGTCGGGACACTCCTGGCCGCCCTTCTGCGTGAGCTCCGTAAGCCCGGCCCAGACGCTGCGGCGTATCATGTCTTTGCAGCCCTGAAGCCTCCTCGTGACCTGCTGGAAGGCCTCCACGCGACCCTCCTTCGTATTCCTCCTCTTAAGGTCGAACTTAAGCAGCGCGCGCAGGAAGAAGCCTGTCGGCCACAGCCACTCGGGGCCTTGGTGGTAGTTGCGACCCTTGGAGGTCGCGAAGTCGGTAGAGTCCTCCGAATTGACGTAGTACGGGCGGTAGTTGCGATCTGCGGGATCGAGCGTCGCCATGCCCGTGGGCCCTCGCAGGACCTTGTCCGCGAGCACTAGACACCCCATGGCGTGATCCGGATCGAAGAGGTCGGGGGCCACCGTCATGGTGATAGCGAAGTTGGGCCGTAGCTGGTAGTCCTCATATTCTTTGCCAGAACGGAACAGATCTTTGTAGATACCACGGCGATTGACGACCTTTGTGTTTATCGCGTACTGGCCATCTTCAGCTGGGTCAAGAGGCACATAGTAGCTATGCTCAAAGCTAGCCTTGAGCAGGTCCGCCCATGCCGAGAAGGTGACCTCGGAGCCGTCGGGCTTCGTCACACCCTTGTACGGGTACTTGCCCTCGGCATTCAGCTTGTCGAGCCAGACTAACGTGCTATAGAGCAGACCGGTGATCTCGATGGCGGCACCGTCCCGCGGAGTGCCGGGGATGCCCTTGGAGCCCGCGCGCTCGCTCTCACCCATCTTGTCCATCCACGTCCCACAGTTAAACTGGTTGCCACCAAAGATAAACCCATTTGTCCAGTCGACGGAGATTTCCTGGTTGAAACCCTCATCGCGCATTTGCGAGTCGATGCTAGGCCCAGCGTTGGCCTCTCGGAACTTCATACCGGACGCATGGCGTTGCATGGCCTCCTGGATAACATCTTGGACTAGACTTTCTGTAGAGTAGGCTCTGGGATCATCTGAAGGGAACCATGTATCATCATACGGTAGGAAACGACGCTTGACCTTTTTCGTTAGCAGGCTCAACCCGTCCGGTGCAAATTTGGTGTAGTCTTGAATGCACTGGAGGAAGAACCAGACGGAATCACGGCTATTGTACCGAGGAAGGTTGCCGCTACTGAGAAGGTTGGGGATCATGCCGTGCTTCAGAACACTGGCAAATGCGAAGATATGTTCCGCCGCTTCGTCAAAGCGGCCAGTCGCAAGGTACAGGCCACGAAGCGAGATGAAAACGTCGCGACCCCAGCAACGTGCCCACTCGACAGTGAAATGAGGAAGCCCAGCTGCCAACGAGGGGACAAGCTTCTTCGGCCATAGAGACGCGGACTGGACAAGACCAGTCTGTTGAACGCTGACCATGGCCAGGCTCTGGAGGAACCATTGTCCATGACGCACAGTGTCATTCATGAGTTCCAATCCCCGATTCCAAGCCGCGGTGTAAATGGTGCGTACCACGAGTGCAAAGTAGCGAGGTAGGAGGAAGCTTGGGATGCCGCGAATAGCGTCAAACCGCCCCTTCAGCCACGCCGCTGGTCTAGCAAGGTTACCGAAGTGAGGCTGCTGGCTTATTCGCTCTAGTCTGCCAACCATATAGTCTAATGCCCATTGACCATCGCGCAGGTTCTGGCAAAGTGGATGCGCGAGATTGTTGTCTTTGATGATGTCCCTCAGCAGGCTCCACCACCCCTGTAGACCAGCGTACACAAGCTGGCCGTAGCCTGGGATGTCATAGACGCCATCCCTACCCTCGCTACCATCGCGTTCCTCGGGGTCACTTCGATAAAGCAAGAAGTTGAGATCGACTAGATCGAGCTCTGCCACAGCCGCGTTTGCCCCCGAGGTAACGTAAGTGTCGAGGCCAGCAGAGTGTTCCGCGGCAGGGATCCAGGTTTCGAACAGAGCGATACTCCCCGGAGGGAACTTGTCACGGACCGTGATGACGGTTTCGTCGCCTTTCACGTCCATCCTAATGCCTCGGACATCAACAACTCGACTTGGGAGACCTCTCAGGTAGTCCTTGTCATCTTCGACTGCCTTCTTCGCTTCATCGCTATCATCGACTTCCAGCATCCAGCTGCCCAGGTGGCGAGCTTTGGTGCCCGTGAGATGTACCGCGTTGAAATCCGCGTTTCCGTTTCCGTATCCAGGGTAGGCGGTGTGCGCTATCAAGAAGTAGCCTTTTCTTGATTCGGGGTGGACTCTGTGTACGGTGATGTACTGGTCCTCGTGGTGGACGTGAACCTCGTCGTATCCGTCCTTTCCCATCAAGGTGTGTATCTGATTAAGGAGTTTCTTGACGCCGCCGATACCACCTTTGCCGCCGCCAACCTTCACTTCCCTCCCAGAAGACTCCGAAGTGTAGAGCCTCGTCTCGTTGACGAGGTCGACGAGCTTAGGGTATATCTCGTCGTACCCCATGACGCTTCCACTAGCACTAGCGCACATGCATACCAAGGCGGCGTTGGGCAACGTGTCCCGTGCGTCCCTCTTCTGGGCCGGGACTTCGTTGTCGTGCGTGCAATCCATAAACAACGCTTGGACGGCCGATGGCTTGATATTTCGTAAAATCTCCCGCACTGAAGGCAGACTATCCGAACCGTTGATGCCAGGGCTACTGGGGGCGCTGGCTTGGGAGGAGACCCTGGTGATTTCGTCGACTTCGAAGCTGCCAATTGGCCGGCCACCGTAACGGTGGACCAGCCTGCTGAGCTCCCCAGTGCTCCACGATTGCATCGCCTCTCTGATCAAGGAACTCAGCCCGAGCCTCTTGACAAAGACGTAGTCCATTTCCTCAGAACCGGTAAAGAGCTCTGCTACGACGTACAAGTTAGGCCGAACGCACCGGGCTTCGTCAAGAATGTGTTCCGCGACGTGAATGGGAGTGGAATGGCAGTTGTCGATGCGGAACCCTGCGAAGTACTTGGCTAGCATACGGGCATACTTTGTCATATGCTCCCAAAGCCAAGGACTGTCTTCGGGGCCACTGCCGTATCGGAGTTTTACGCAGTCTCCCCAGACGATTACCTCACGGCGTAGGTAGACACGCGACTGAGGACCCGCGTTGTCAACCAGGGCATTCCCAGCCCAGACCCAGCCATTGTTCACGAGCACTAGATCTTCCGGTTTGAGATCCCTCGCAGCTTCTGACTTGTCCAGCCGGGTGAAGTATGTCTCGATTAAGGGGTTTTCTTGATCGATTGGGCCAAGCTTAGGTCCGTGGTCGTCTAGCCGAACATACTTGATTCTATTGAAGAGTTGCTGGAGTATTTCTGTGATCTCCTTGTCGTATTCCTCGTAAAAAGGCACGTTAACCACGTCGAAGATCTGGGATAACTTGGAGCGGATGGCAGCCTCATCCGCTTCTCCGCGGTACTTGCCGAAGGTCACCACGATCAACGCAGCAGCAACATTGGGGTCTATGCGCCTGCGGAAGCGTTCGCCAAGCCTGTCATTGCCCAATAGGCCCTTCTGCACTAAAAATTTGGCTTGAGCCTTGATGTTGGCATCTTTGCAGCCGCTAACGTTCGCAGCGTCGGTTCCTTCAGTGACGGACGTTTCCCCCGCAGCCCAAGCCTGGACGGCAGCATCGACATCTCTATCGACGTCTAGCGCGTAATATTCCCAAAGGCGGATTTCAGCTACGACATGCTTCTTGATGCCATCCATAATCTCGATAAGATCATCGACGGATTTAATCTCCTTAGGGTAGCCCAGCTCTTCCAATCTAGAACCGAAATTCATGAGCTGCGTGTCAAGCAAATATGCGGATTCTAACCAAGGGGCCGTAGTCAGATTGTACCCGGCCTCCGGGTGCTCCAGCAACCACTTGCTATTGTTCGCCGTGTGGTTTAGGACAATGTCCGTCAAACTCAAAAGTGAGTGGTTCTTCTCGAGGCTGTCGACCATCCCTTGCACGCCCTCCTCGCCATTCTGAAAGCACTGCGGGTCCCACCCTAACTGGTCGTATAGGCTGTAGGGTGAGTTCGACGCTCCACGAACTTGTAAAGGTGTGAAATGGATCATATTATAGCCGCGGCCACTAATGCCCTGCAAATGTCTCTCCCAGTCCGAGGGATACTGTCCCATGAACTTGCTGATGACCGAGAAGATGGATAGGGCTGGCAGGGGCAGGGGCCGGCCGTCAAGTGACAAGCGAGGGGCGACATCGATATAGTACAACGAAGTCTTCTTCTTCTTCTTCTTCTCAGCTGACGCCGAATCGTTGGGAGCTAGCGCTGTTGAGAGCTCCGGAAGCTCGGCGTACGTGGTATAGAAGGCGAATGCGCCAGCACTATAGATGGGAATGGAGATTTCGAGGGTGCGGTTGAAGTCAGGCACCAGTCTAAAGGGCTGTCAGGAGCTTGTATGGCCACTAAAAGGTAATGTTCGGCCTACTTGTACTCTCGGAACCGATTCCTGTGGAACTCGGAACCCTTCTCCGGAATATTGACCCATAGACTACCTTGCCGACATATGGAGGAGGTCCCCTCGATGGTGAAACGGATCGTTATAGGCTCGTCTGTCCTCGTAGCCAAATAGATGTACTCGCCAGGGACATCCGGGGCGCCATCGTCCTTCAGAGGAAGGACATATACCTCGTTCGAGACCATTGTCCTGGGAGCCATGATGTTTAGTATCTGCTGGTATAAGAGGTGGGAAGGTATGGCGGTTTTCTAGGTATCTTAACAGGCTGGGACCGTTTTACGAGCGGGCCTGGGTAATCAGCTCGGAAGCCTGGTTATATAAGGTGGTTCGCGCTCAGAATACAGAATGAGATGCCACAGGCAGTTTGTGACAGCGGCATAGTAAGTAGAGTAAGTTGGGGGACGTCGGTGGGAGGAACTAGGTAGTTGACATCAGGGAGAGGGCTTCGCTCACAAGTTGGTAGAGAGGAGAATGAGCGGAGGAAAGCGCAGGGAGCAAGTCAACGAGGGCGGAGGACGGAGAGAGCAGTTCTAATAAGGGAGAGATGACCTGGTGATGCGTCGTCCCGTGCGGCTGCTGCTTAGGAATACGTAAGCAGGTAATGACCAGGGCAACCGAGTAGTACACGACACAAAGTGCAACTAGCGTAAGAGGGAGCAAAATATAAATCGTGGAAGCACTATAGGTTCTCCCAGTTAATTGTCATGCGGGAGAGAAAGTGCACATATAGTTAAGGAGGTGGCGTAGGCGGGGACTATCATGAGCTGGGATATAGGGCTACTACCGGTGGTTAAGATGGAAACTCTTTCGACCCAACAAGACGAATGACAGTAGGTAGGTAGGGAGACGGCTTCCTGCGTACCTAATGACGGGAAGGTAGTTGACTGCCGCCGAGCACGGCACTTAGGAGACGAAGAGCTCTGGTAGGTATATTCCTAGTTAGGTATGGCATATATGTACCTAATCTACGTGCAAGGTAGTATGCGTCAACGTCGTAGTAGGAGAGCAACCCGAGGAAAGTGCCATTGGGAAGGAATCGTAAACAGCAAGTCTGGTCTGAGAGGACTTCTAGATCATGACCCCCTCGTAGTCTCAGGACACTTGCAGGATTCACGCCAGAAATGCTGCCCCCCTCTAAATATCTCTTGGCCCCTCCCAGCCAATGGCGATCTGTCTGCGTGTATGCAGGTAGAGAGACGTAAGGCACTAATAGCTACATAGAACTGCAGCTCCTTCCTTGCAAGGGCGGGGAAGATATTGGAGCTATTGGAGCTAGACTAGGTATGTCGTATATAAAGGCGTGTACGTATTTATGGGCAGGAAAGTGGCTAATGTTCTTTTTTTTTTTTTTTTGCCGTCTACCAAGTACATGTAATTGGTTAGGTAAGTTAACCTCGTGGGACGATGACGTAGTTGTGAGAAAGGTGACTTCGTGGTAATTGCGTACTGCTCCGTATAACCTGGAATGGATAAACTGCGCTAAAGTGGGGAGAGCAATGCAGGGACAGATCGACCACAGATTTTGGAAATCCAGGCCATCAACGTCGCTAAGAATTAACGTTAGTAGGGCAGAGATGTTTTGCTCCGGTTCCTGGGTTCGACCTTTCCCGTGAGAGTTTCAGGGCCTGCAATGCGCCCCAAGAGCGCTCGAGGCTTGATTACAGACGACGATAGATGCCTATGTAGTCCTATACCTATCCCTGGTTCCACGCAACAGTTACTAAGATCCCGTAGCGTGTGAATAACTGTACCTCTTATTACGGCTACCCGTGCCCCACGGAGGTCATCTACAATGGGGGGACAAAAGTCTGGTCCCACCCCCTGTTGACCAGCAAAACTCACGATATTTAATGACTTCTTATAATTCGAATAAGATCTATAAAAATATCTTTTTTCTAAAAAAAAATATTACATAATATTTCACTTAAATATTACGTTAAAGATTTTATTAATTTTTTTTATTTTTGTAAATTATTTTATATAAAACTTAATTTGCGAATTTTTATTAATAAAGCCTTAAATTTACTATAGTTAATATATATAGTATATTTTTAATATATATTACTTTTGTTATTAAATCTTTTGCAATAAAATCTAGTTGTATGGAAATAAATTATTTAAAATGTTATCAAAGGGTATTACTTTTATATTTTACATTGTAAATTGGATTTATAAGATATTGTTAAACATCATAAGTTTTACTGGTAAACAGGGGTGGGACCAGACTTTTGTCCTGTCAGTGTAATTCATTTTCACATGCAAGAAGAAGTACGAGATGTGAAATTTTCTGCAACGTCGTGCTGACAACCGACCTCGATACTCGCTCCCCCATATACCTATCTATCTACTCAGCATCTGGAACATCCCGGCGGAAATTCTCATGCTCCTCGGCCCATACATCGTATCGCAGGGATTTCGGACGTGGCCGTCTGTCAATGATCCCGTCTTTTGCACCACCTACCTACTTACATATGCATACCTACCTTAGGTAGCGCTCGATTTTTATGTGTTGTACAACGCAAAAACGGTGCGCATCCAGGGGGTCCATGGAAGGAAATGGATGTGGCCATAAGCATTTTTTTTTTAAAAAAAGGGGGATTTTTAGCCTTGTTATCTTGCCAGCACGATCGATTAAAAGGGTTCCGTTTTTGGGATAGACAGAACTCCGCCTTGTCAACAGAACCATGTAAATTCTGATGTCTTATCTGTGTTGCTATTGTCTAACGACAAACGTCTGTCACAGCATCTCGGAAGATTTTGGGTGAAGTTTGTGAGCCATGGTCCATTTTCATTCGTGGGCCCCCTGGCGCCCAAGCCGCGGAGAGTTTGAGCCTAGTTCTGAACTAGTTTAGGCAGGCGGTGAGAAGCTGCTGTGTCGTCATTTCCTGGCAGCTTCCCTGCCTTGAGAGCGTCTACGTGCTATGAATGTGAGGAAGAGGTACCTGGGTAGGTAGGTAAGCGAGTAATAAGTAAGTATAAATTGTGATCAAGAGTGATGCAGCCACAAAAGGTGGCAGATAGGCATTCGACAGGCAAGGCAATTCGGAGGGGCGAAAGGTGATTACCAAATACCATCCCATGCTCGTGGCCTGCGGTGGTGCGATCGTTGACCTCGGATTGAGGAAGCTTCGTAGGTATCAGGTGAAGAAAGTATACACACACCTAATGTAAGTGGGGCAACACAGGACAGCAAAAAACCTTGAAATACCTGGAGTTCCTCGGCTTCTAGAGTATCACATAATTAGCTAGCAGCCTAGGTACTAGGGTATCTAGGTAGGTCGGTAGCCATGATAGGAGAAATTGTAGGCAGGTGCTCTCAGCAAGGCAATACCGAAACTCAAAGGCCTAAAACGCCTTCGTCTGTTCCCTTTCAACCTTTATTACGTGCTAGTATTTATTACAGCAGGCCCCGATACCCTCCAGCCTCTCTCCTACTTTCTTGACCTACTGCATTGGTACAATCTGTACCTATTTCTATGGGCTTTTTTTGATGCGACTTGCATTCTGCCGCTCGCTATCGCAGTCCCTCGCTTCCTCGTCTAGAGCTAGCAAGCACATATTCATCCCTAGATCCACTACGTCATTGCACCTCACGAGGAACTTCTCGTTTCAGTTCTTCAAAATGGTGGCGCCGGATATTGAAAATGGTCGGCATTACGAAAAGAAGCACAAGGTGACGGTGGTGGGCTCTGGTAACTGGTACGTACATACGCACATACATACATACGTACATACCTCTCTTACCCGTGTTTCTGCCATTTCTTTGGGTCCTTGAGAGCGACGGGAACTGATGGTAAAGGCAACTCCAGGGGTTCAACAATCTCCAAGATCGTTGCCGAGAACACCAAGGAACACCCTGAGCTCTTCGAGCAAGACGTGCAGATGTGGGTGTATGAGGAGGAGGTCGACTACGAAAGCAATAAGCAGAAGCTTACCTCCATCATCAACCAACATCACGAGAACGTCAAGTATCTGCCCAACATCAAGCTCCCCACCAACATAATCGCAAACCCTTCCCTCCTAGACGCCGTCAAGGACTCGTCTATCCTCATCTTCAACCTTCCCCACCAGTTCATCCACAGGATATGCGACCAGCTGAAGGGCCACGTCGTGCCTTTCGCCCGCGGCATATCCTGCGTCAAGGGAGTCAACGTGTCCGATGAGGGCGTTGCCTTGTTCTCCGAGTGGATAGGCGAGGGTCTGGGAATCTACTGCGGCGCCCTGTCCGGAGCCAACATCGCCTCCGAGATCGCCGCCGAGAAGTACTCGGCCACTACCATCGCATACGACCCACCTCCCATGGACAGCTCCCGAAACCCCTCTCGGAGCGCCACGCCCCGCTCTCAGACTCCGGCGCGTCAGCCGAATGGTGCCGACCAGTTAAGCATCACCTCCCTGGCCGACATGCACCATAGGGATGCGCGTGGCCGGAAGAGCAAGACGAAGCTGACCCCCGTGCCGCCCGAGTACCCGCCCCTCGACCACATCACCTTCAAGACCTTGTTCTACCGGCCATACTTCCACGTCAGCATGGTCTCGGATGTTGCGGGCACGTCCCTCGGTGGTGCGCTGAAGAACATCATTGCCGTTGCCGCCGGTTTCGTCGAGGGTCGCGGCTGGGGCAACAACGCCAAGGCCGAGGTGATGCGCATCGGGCTCCTGGAAATGGTCAAATTCGGCAAGCAGTTCTTCGGCGAGACAGTCCAGGAGAAGACTTTCACGGTGGAAAGCGCCGGAGTGGCCGATCTGATCACCTCGTGCCAGGGTGGCCGCAACTTCCGGTGTTCGAAGCTGGCCGTCGAGAGGGGCGTCTCGGTCCAGGAGGTCGAAGAGACGGAATTGAACGGCCAGAAGCTCCAAGGCACAACAACGGCCGCCGAGGTCAACTCGTTC
The DNA here is from genome assembly GCA_004154925.1 of Monosporascus cannonballus. Classification (NCBI taxonomy): domain Eukaryota; kingdom Fungi; phylum Ascomycota; class Sordariomycetes; order Xylariales; genus Monosporascus; species Monosporascus cannonballus. The sequence goes on from QJNS01000083.1 coordinate 11,246, forward strand.
CTAAAGAGGAGGGGTCTGGAGCAGGAGTACCCCCTGTTCACGGCGGTGCACGATATCCTGGAAGGGCGCAAGATGGTTGATGATATCCCTACATTGGTTGCCTCGGATCATTGAAGGGTTTAATAAATGCTTGACCAATCAGCCGCCGCTCTTGGATAGTGTCGTCTCACGTTCTATACAGTGATTACCCGTCAAATCGATGGCCTGTGCAGATAGTAATACAAGTAGGATAGAGTAATATATGCTTTAGATGTGTCGCTCAGTTATGCCACCAGAGATTGTGCCTAAAATTTGTCAACCAACATTGGAGAATCCTCCTCATAGCTCCAAGCACCACGCCTCCAGAGTTCCCTTCCTACAGACGTCCCATCACCATCTTCCTCCTCCGTCCTCTCACCCTCGCCAAACAAAGGCTTGAAAACCGCATCATGGCTCACCCACATTAGGTTCATAACAACCGCCATCGCGACAGCCATCCACCGCGGCGCCCTGCCCTCGTCGTTATCGGCCAGCAGCCGGCTCAGACCGAACACGGCGAATAGCAGGGGCGCCCATGCGGCAAGAAGCAGTAACCGCCCGATCTCCTGCCGCCGCGTCGTGACGGTGTATGGCTGGAGCTGCGCCAGGTAGCTCTGGTACTCCTCCGGCAGGCCGTGCTCCGCCGCCCCGTCCCGGATGAGCTTCAGGTAGCGCGCCGAGGGCTGCGCGTACGAGGGGTCCGGACGCCGGACGGGAAGGGCGAGCTTTAAGAGGGCTTTGCGCAGCCGGTGAAGGCAGGCGTCACCGTCGTCGTCACCGCCGTCCTCCGCCGGCCGGGTAGGGTCGGGTATGCGGGGCGCGTACAACGTGTGGGCGAGGAACGGCTTCGGCAGCCCCGGGACGGGCGGCTTCTCGGGCACGTGCAGCGCCGGCGGTAGCGGGAAGCACGGCGTCTGCACGTCGTGATACGAGGCCCCGCCGCCCTCGGTGCGGATGATGGTCGCGTAATCCTCGCGCGTCACCTCGTACACGACGCCGTAGAGGCCCTTGGCCCAGGTCGGTCTGCCGCGTTGCGCTTCTACGCCCCCCGCTCCGTATCCACGCGAACATACGTCCGCGTCCACATGTGCCTCGCGCTCTACGCCGCTACCGTCCTCACCCCGGCTAGGGTACGGTGCCGGCGGGTTCGTAGGGTCGCGCGGGACGGGGGGCAGATCGGGCATCTTGGGCGGCGGCCTGGGGACCTTCCGCGGCGCTGTGTTCGCGAAGCACGGCTCCTGGTAGGGGACCCCTGGCAGGTCGAACGTCAGCTCGAATGCGGGCGCGCACACGTTGATCTGGCTCAGCGGCTTAATGCCGCGGGTACCGCGGAACGTCTCCGCAGACAGGTTAGACCCATACGCCAGGTAGAGGACTGTCTTCTCTTTCTCCGCCGTGGCCGCATCATCATCGGCGGCGGCGCGGGCGAGGCGTTCCGGCGAGGTCTGCGGGATCGGTGCATGCGACGGGGCGGGCTGGCGGCGGGTAAATGGCAGAGAGGAGAGGAAGTTGCTGCGGATGCGCTCGAATTGGCATTGCGTGCGCGACTGCGCTTCCGGTAGCGGCTGGTCTCGGCGCTGGCTGCGGCCTTCTTCGATGGCGTACTCGGTAGGGTTCATGATGTGATCGGGATGAACTGTGATGCGATGTAACGTGATAACGACAAACCTTGGAGCTTCATTTATACAACGCGCACCAATAGGGAACCTCGGATGAGCTAGAAAGAGGTATTTGTGCCAAACACCCCTGATTGATTAACCAGTGACGAGAAGGTATAAAATAACAACAACTTCCTTGTTCCTTTTAACTACAAGCCAAACCGAAGCTCTACGCCATGGGATGGCTTACATGATGCACCTGTCGGTTCTCCGGGTTACCATGAGGGATGATGATTATAAATCAAGATCGGCATCGTATAGCGGTTTATTGCATGCTATGTAGCAGGGGCTGAGGGGTCGCGCCGGTCACGCTAATATCGATCCCCTGGCAAACCTTCCCACCGCCCTTCCGACGACTACCTACGAAATATCAAGTCATTGGTTTCGCCAGCCGTGGTGAGAAGGCTCACGTACAACTCTTTCTGTGAAGGGAGCATTTAAAATCGAGTGCTCATCTGACTAAACAGGCCATAGAATTCGCGAGCAGCACGGATTCCGATCCACTTCCCCTCACACTTCACTAATGTAGGAACGTCAGAGGTATGTACGGCCACCGGTTTGTCAGAAACTGAGGGTTTCATACAATTTGCGGCTCCTCGAGGTTGTGCTTAAATATAGTCCCCATATTCCTCCTCCCCCACTCTGAATGGCCGGGCCGGTCCTTCGTATCAGCCCATGTCATCCTTATGTTCTGAACTCTTATAGCATATTCCACGGCGTGGAGCTCGTGATATACAGTGACCGTCCACATATTTTGGTTGAGGCAACGTCCAGCGTGCCTCCTGATTTCGGGCTCAAAGAACTCGCTTTTAAGAGGCCCTACCAGGATCACCAGCGGATGGATTAGGATCAACTCGTACGTGTGACTTGACACTGTGTGGTTCGAATGGCCTCATGACTCTGTTGAGGTGTTCATATGTGTGGCATTGGCATCCCTGACTCACTCGTCGAAGGGCGGGGCGATGCACATTCTTCCCTCAGAATGTCTAACTCGTTCCGCGTACGCATTAAAATCCCAAGACATCATGGGTACGGAAATCGGGTTAACTATTAAAGGACACTAGTATTCGCATGTAACTCAGGGGCTAGCGAGAGGTCGAGCAGCTGTGGCAGTTCGCCTCCTTGATTGGCTGTTAAAGCAGCGTCATCATTCTTTTGCGAAGGAGTGCCTAGCTCCAGGTTTTTACGTCCTGAACAGAGTTTCTCGGGCAGACCAGCTCGCAGGGCCCTTTACGATCGTATCTGGCCATCTGCACCTTAATCTTCACAAGCCTAGGCATCACAGGGGCAAGGTGTTTCGAATAATTTCATGCGACCCAGTCATACATCATACCTCCCTCTCAGTAGCGGATTCCATTAGTCAGCGATCATAACATCTTATCCGGGGTGGGAGCAACAATATGACTAAGGCAGTTGAGACTTATACGGCGCGTATGCCTTTAATTAGTATGGAGTAAAGGCATTGTAACATTGGTCGTGACTGGATAGACCCGGAAAAGCCCACCCCTCCTCACTACTATGTTCGAATAGCTGCAGACGATTAGTCATGTCTACTCCATCTCGTCTGCTAAGCATACGAGATCCCGTAATAGGAGGGGCCGAAGGATCCGCGTGTTAGCGTAAGCAGCCTCCTTCGCTGCAGTTATGGGGTCTATAAGCCCTACCTGAGAACTCCTGTATCAGTCATTCCAAGTACAACATGGGAGGTACAGGAGGACACCTCCCAATTAGTTGTCAATAAATAAAATGTGCTAAAATTTTACCATGTCAGCTCTTCAGGAATCTCAGATGACCAACTGACCAGCCGTCAAGAGCTATCTGCCCACTTGCCATTCGAACACATATGATTTCCCATCAAAGGCGAATACCGTCCTTAGCGGAAAGGCAGTCCTCATCACCGGCGCCTCGAAGGGAATCGGGAGAGGCATTGCTTTGAGGTTCGGCAAGGCTGGTGCTCGCAGATCGCTGTTGCTGCTCGCAGTAGCCCATCGTAGATTGAGCAGGAGATTCTAGTCACTACCGCGGAAGCTGGTGCCCGCTTCTGTGCAATCGAGAGTCTCTGCCGAGTTAGGTGGTAAGCTCGGAATATTGATTAACAACGCTGGACGATGGGAGACCGTCGCTCCTATTCCTGAATCCGTCGTCGACGACTTCTGGTCAACGTGGGAGTTTAACAGTAAGCTGCTGCCGGTCTCAGTCTTTTCCCCGTTATCCCAATTGTACTTTGAGCATCTGCGAGTCGGGTTCTCTCAGCTGCCGTAGTTTATAGGAGGCCCTATAGCTCCGTAAAACTCTCTGCTGTATCCAAATAAAGGGGTGACTGATTCAGAATTTTACAGTCAGAGGCGTGTATCTCGTCACGTATGCTGTGATCCCAGCGCTTCTTGAGTCGCCAGCGCGCACTCTCCTTACCATCTCGAGCTGGGGTGCATATGTTTGTTAAAGGGGTTGTCCGGATATCAAACTTCGAAGTTCGCTGTTTGTAGATTTACTGGGTTTATTGCTAAAGAGTGCGAAGATGAAGGCCCAGTCCCAATTTCTGTGCATCCCGGGATGTTTTGACCGGGTTCACCTCGGTTGTTCCGAAGGAGCAACATGGGATTTTCGTGGAAAAGCCTGAATTGGCTGGTGGCATTTTGGATGGCTCTCGAAGGAAAGAAGGCAGTGATTGAATGGCCAGTTCATCAGTGCAACCTGGAATATGGAAGATGTAGAGGGGAGGAAAGGGGGTATCTTTGAGCGGGATCTGTTGAGGTTCAGGTTGACCATTGGGCTCTGATTTATCCGGTACGAGCCATGGAATGACCATAGTCACATTGCAGCGATAGCCTTTTCCTAGCAATGATGGATACACGGGCATGAGCCGCACAGGGAGAAGAAAGCCCCGTGCGCCGTCGTCCTCAGCTAAACGCGGTGCTCATATCCCTCACAAACCGCGGCGCCCGGTCCAGTTCTTGCTGATAATAGTCGCACAAGCCGCCGGTCGAGTTGGACTATTGGAAACGCCGCGCTCGACCTTGGTAGACACCGTAGAGATACAGTTCCCCGATACGCATCAGAAGCAGTGGGAAACTAGTCCCAGAAGTCGAACTTGTGGTACGTGCTTCTCTGACACTTGGATGGTTAATTATTCTCCCGATATTTCATCATGTTTTACTCTTTGACCTTGGCCAGCCATTCGGTTTGTCATGGCTTTCAAGAACATCGCCGTATTTAGCGCAAACGACTGAATTAGAGACGCCATCCTCCGAGCACTTTGACGAGACAGCAAGCAACAGCATGCCATCATCGCCTTCGTTCCACCGGATACGAATCTAAAATGGGGGCAATCAGACTCAGGGAGCTCGGTCATGGATGTAGACCTTTACGGCGTGTCACGAGGGGCGCTCGCTTCGGCGCTGATGGGTGTGGACGCAGTGGTCAGCACACGAATGCTCTGGAAGCTCAAGTTGTGATTCAAGATGCCGCCGCAGACACTGGCGTCCAACGATTCTACCCTAGCGAGTACGGGATACATGGTATATACAGGAAGCCTAACGACCCCTCAAGGTTATATCCGCTCAGCAAGAGGCCTAGATCTCCCTCGCGAGTTGTCCCCTGATAGCTAGGTCTTCTCGACGTGGGACCAGAAGCGCCGGAGAGCTTCGGAGCGCCGTGGAAGTTAAGATCAGCCCACTAACGAATTTCTTCATGGGCTCAACGAGAGAGCTGTCCCTCCGCCCAGCGGTACTAAGCAGAAAAATGACTTACACAGTCCTTAGCCGCAAGAACTTCTATGGCTAGGATCGTGAGTTGATACGTGTCCCTGGACTTAGAAAGATGCGGAAGAGTACGTACTACACATCATCAGTGATCCATCTGCTAACGCGCAATACGAGCGTCTGGATAATGTCGCCAAGTACCTCGTGGCGTGGCAACAGTGGAGCTGCCCCTTAGGGCAGCGCCTGTGAAGCCTGCGTTGGCGGCATCGGTGCCAGCGGCGGTCCCCGGAGTCTCCTGACCACTACTTGGAGATCCTGGTGCACTCAGTGGATAAAATTGTGGAATAGACGGCTGCCATCACCATGGACACCATGCCGGCGGCTGTCACGCCGAGGGGCGCGTCATAGCGGGCGGTCGAGCCGGAAGGCGGAGCGCCCCAGCTCCCAAAGACATGGAGATATCTAAGAAAGACGCTGTCTATTATCCTGAGAAGAAGCACCTGCATCTGGCTCTTTGAATGAGTGAAGATCGACCCGTTTTCCTCCTGGATTGAGAGCCTCAAAAGCTAGACAAAGCCCAACTGACGACTTCTTTCCCTTCCTGTCATACTATCACTCCTTTACCCACCGATCACACCCCCTTGTCCATCTCCATGTCATTTCTATCTATGCCAGTCCCAAAGGTCGCTTTGTGGGTCTTAACTGAGCGGACTGGAGATATTGCACACGCGTTTCGGTCAAGTCAGGCCAAACCCTGGTCAATCGGTACGGGAAGCAGCCCTCCCCCCTGATAGAGCTACTGGCGAACGGCAGGGGCACGTAGGAGTCGCCGAAGCGGTCGCGGTGCACATCCTGCACGGAGGTCAGCTCCGCGAGGGTATGGTCGCCTATCTCCTGCGCATGCGCGTCTATCATGACGAGTACCCCCTGGCGCCGCTCGTAGTGGGCGGGCACTCCCCCGGACGGCGGCAGAGATTGGGACTCGGGAGCGGACGCTGACCCTGATTCGGATTTGGGTTCGGCTGGCCGTGCCTCGGCCTCGGCCTCGAACCCGACCCCGACGAGCATGCCTGGGACCACCTGCGCGACGGCGTGCATGACCTCCCTGCTACCCCGTGCCACGTTGATGCAGTATCGGTTCCAGGCGACGCCGACGGGGAGCGGCGTCAGCTGCGGATCGTACGCCCAGCCGGACTCGTAGTCATTGTCTGAACCACCGGTCTTGGCACTCGCCGTGAAGGTCTCTTCGTACGGCAAGTTGAAGCTGCAGTTCTCGAGCGACAGGCTCAGGATGTCGTCCGCGTGTACGTGGATGACGCGGGAGACCTTGGGCGTGTGGCGTATTACGACAGCGTCGGCACGAGGCGACGAGCATCCCCCGTCCCCCTCCGTTGCCGCCATGGGTGTCAGCCGGCGCAGCTGCTCATCACCGGCACGGATAAAGAGGCCCCGCCGAGGGCGCGTGAGCACCACCGTCGCCCTCCTGTCGGGTGGAATGGCGCACACATCTCTCGCCTCGCGACACGTCTGTCTGATAATGTTGCGGGCCTGCCAGGCGCTGGGGTCGTACTCGGAAACCTCCTCGTCTGAGTCCTCAATGGCGAGGCGGCGCATGTCCAGGTACAGCCATGGTGGCGAATCGCTGCGGTTCACGCCTGCGTGGTCCCCCGGGAAGCTGTGCACGTTGAAGAAGTTGATCCCCGGTGTCGGGATCGCGGCTTGCCAGATCTGAGCTCTGAGTTCTGGGGGCAGTGATGCGAAGTAAGGGAATGAGTGGGAGTCTGAGAAAACACAGCGATGACTTCTGTTGTGGTCGCCGTCATCGCCATCATGATGAAAGTGTTCGTGTGCTACCATATTCTAGAGCTTCTGGCTTCTTGTACTCGAATCACCGGGGCAGAGTAGTAGGATGGGGTTGCTCATCCTAGTCTTCTCTAGAGGACAACACAAAATTATAGATGTGAGATTCAGCTTGGTACCTACATAGCCCGTATGCGAGCGATATGATGTTGAAATAAGCTCAATGCGATGATCTTCGCCCCACCGCCGCCACAGCGCATTCCCCCCCACTAAACCGGACCTAATTTAGGCTATAGCGATGGTGTACTGAGTACACATAGGGGAGGGTGGTGTAATTTCTCTCAAGTCATCCCCATTGAATGTAATTGCCAGTAAGGTTTCCCAAGTTTGATACATGGCTGAGTGAGCAGCAAAATCCCGGGTTGGGCGTTCACAGACTGGTCTATAAGAGCGTTGGCCTTAACTTTATATAACGTTGTAGCATGGCGTCAACTGAATAGTAAGCGATGTGAGCTAGCAATGTCAAAGGCCGGAGGAATAAGACTAATAATTCACCACACGAGCTACGTTTAATAAACTACTTAAAGAACAGTAACTGACTTGTATGTAGCTTTGCCGATACATGATCATTTATCTAATTCTTCGTGTGTGCTCACGAGATACCCTTAGGGCGTCCCTTGCAGAGTCCGCCGTAGCCAAGGCATACATCTCCCATTGTCTCCATGAGCTCATGATGTCGTCGACCCGCGAACACCACCGATGACACAACCGGGCACATGATGGACTTGGGAAAGTCAAACGTGGTGTAGGGACTTGTGTGAGGAACCTACATCGAGCAGCTTTTATGTAACCTCAGGCAAATGAAGATAATAAGTCATTTCACATGAGTTCATGCGGCCTCTCATCGTCTTCGTTTGGTTCGTTTGCTATCATAGGTTGCGGGCATACGGAATAACTCGCGGGTGTAACACCAGGCCTGGATCCGGACGTGTGATGATACCGACGTCATCGTACAGGCACAATTCCAGATGTCGTAGATATCATGTCCACTTAATCAGAGCATCCACGAGCGTCCTAGCATCAGAGAGCAGTCTGTTGAGAAAGACTCGCCTCTCTGAAGATCGGTGACTAGGGATCATCATCGATTTGTGACGACGCTTTGAGTAGCTGGCGAACACAATGCCGCGATTGGGGCTCCTATATTTTGACTGGGACTCTCTTGTGGTAGTTGAGTATGGGAGAGGGACATAGTCGGCGTAAAAGGAACGGGCCCATCCTTGAGATAGCTCATCAATATCTGCTGCCTTATCTCTGTATTCCTCCCATTCGTTAGATTTGAGCCGCTTGAGGTGGGCGTCAACTCCGACCTGGAAAGGTGACACAACCTCGTTCAACCCATAGCCAGCAAGCAGCCGACCTGTCATCAGCAAGTTTGGACGTGCCACCACAGCGCAACCTGGAGACGGAGGGCCAAAGGTTGCTATGTTGGGCGAATCCGCAAGTGGGCGTCTTGATGGATCCCAATGGTGTCCTGCGGCAATAGGCCATAGGCTAACCACATATATCATATCGAAATGATATTTCTTTGCGATGCGAGCGGCCCATATGGCTCCTTGCGTCGCCACGGCTCCATTCAGGGGACATTCCAAAGTAAGGAATTTAGAATCAATAGGTGTATAAGTTGGTGTCATCTCGCCGGTTAAGGAGTCTACTAGTGGAGTCGGGCGAGTTGCTTTGACAGGGAGACCGCGAAAGGGAGAGCTTGTATTTGCTGGCTTGGTGTCATCCTTAGGAGGTAGCCCTGGCGCCTCTAACGCATTTAGTGTAGGTGAGGGTTCTTGAAACTCTGCAATATCGTCGTCGCTAAGGCTGTAGAAGTCACCCAGCATGGGCTCCCTGAGTATCCTTTCGCTGATGATCTGTGAAGTGACTGAGGATAACGAAACTGCACTGGCGGACCTCTGCAGCAGCCGTGATCGAAGGACACCCTCCCTACTTACAAAGACCCTATCGCCTGAAGCCGGATCCCCTTGGCGACACCCCCATGTCTCTTGTGCCACCCTCTTGTTTCTCTGGTCTTCGCCATCGGGCGTCCAGAATCGGGAAGGTGACCCGAGTGATGGGCCAACTGCGCTGTCCGGTGTAGGTAGCGAGGTAGTAGACATCGACGGTTTGATTTGTAAGCCAGGGCAGTCTTCCCCGTTATCTGAAGCAGGCGGCGAATCGATACTAGGCACCTGGAAGGGCGGATAGGGGCGCTGTTTGGGAAACAAGGAGATCTTTGGCTGGGCCACGCCCCTCGGAGGAGCGGTAGGTGAAGGCGTTGTCAAACCCGAACTAGCACTCTGCTTTCTCCTTAATCTGACTGTGCCGGATCCTGTTATTATGGGTGAAGGTAGAAGCCTCAGGGACTCAGCTGCATCATCCTTGATTCCTCGACCACTTTCTGAGTTAATATGAGGCGGTTTGAACAGGGCAGATATGTGATTTAGTGGGTAGTCGGCTGGCCTCTTCTCATCGGTGGATTGTACCCTTTTTAATATGTCGCCGTGCGGTGAACGTTCTAACGGAGTCGCTGGGGGCGTCAGTCTCCCGGATATACGCATAATTTCTTCCTTAAAGAAAAGTGAAGCTTCGGGAAATCTGAACCCAGAGAGCCGCGGCGCGACGGATGAGGCGTAGGGAAGATCCACCTCCGAGGGGACGACAGAGGGAGAGCCGTTCTGAACTGGGAGACAGTCGGTCCGTTTCGGTGACGTCTGTTCTGATGGTATCCTTCCGTCGTCACGATATGGCCCAGGGGCACTCTGAGAACGCCCTTTATCCTCCGCATGCCGCTCGTAGCCCTCGCCACGTGGGTCACGGGGCATCATATGAAGTGACGTTGGCCGTAGGTACGCCGGCGACGGGAAGATTTGGGTGGACTCCGAAGGTTTCGTATCCTGAGCTGCTTTCTCTTTCCTTCTGGTGCCGCTGAACAGCTTCTCCAACCGGTCCAGTCCATTCGCCATAATCATCGCAAACTGTCTGAGGAATCGCCACTCTGAAGCCAAGATTAGCTGTGTGAAGGAAAGGTTCATTGGACAATAGACGCCGCATACCTGGTAAGGGTTATACGGTAGGCGGCTTGGGATAGGTTGCTGAACTACTTGGTGCTCTGCGACTCAGAAAAGCAGATAGATCCAATGGTGTGGGATACTGATTAAGGAGTCATCAATCAACGCCACAACAAGAGCCGGATCTCGGTATCGAGGCGGAATTAGCAGTGTTTGGTGGGAAGGGAGGGGCGTATTAAACGAAAATCAAAGATGAATCACATGAGTCAAGGGAAGTTCGTGTCGTACCCGGCCAAATATGGGATTGATAACGACTTAGGCACAAATGCTGTGGATGTCATTTCGGATGTCGAGGGCACCAGCTTTGCGCAACTCAGGTCGGCCGCACTCGGTGCCAAATAACGCAGCAGGAAGGTCCTCGCGTCACCTCGGCCCCTATATGGGCTGAGCAGTGGTGAATGATGCCGGGCTTTCTTCTGTCGAATAACTTACACAACACAACCCGACTTATATAAGCACCGAAAGTGGGAGAAATTCAGGGACCTGCCGTCGGAGGCCGGATACCTCTCGAGGGGACTGACTGATAAAAGATTGAGGGAAACTGTTATGGCGTCTGGGGAGGTACTACGCCGGCCGATCAGGGACTATGTACGTAGTCGATCACCTGGATGTAAGTCAGTGGCTATGAGAGTCCGATAAAAGCAATTCAATGATGCCGGGGTACGTTCAAGTGGCTGGAGACGTAAATCAGATGGAAGTTTATCATACCGGCTGACGAGAATGGTTTGCTACTAGTACTGTGTATAGGCGAGTGACTTAACGGGGCGAGCAATGTGGGAGCTGAGATACATTGGTGGGTGATATTGCAGTAATTCTCTTGCTCTGAACAGGTCCAAGAACCAGGTAATAGTAGTAGGTACGTGATGTGATGCAGTATGCAAGTATATATCGGGGAAGTTGGCCGGCATCCAGGTCTACCTACCAACATGAACCTAACTTACCTGGTAGTACCTAAGGAGGTAGTTTGGGTGCATGTGAAGGTGAGTATTGCCGTGTGGAGGCTGAAAAAATATGTTCCAAGCAAAGGGAATTGCATTATATGTAATTGGTCGAACTGGCTGGCAACTGGTCGAGTTAGGAATGCGCGAATCCTCGGCTGTAGCTGCCATCAAAAAGACCTCCAAACATGTCTGTTAGTAGGTACGTACATACAGGCCATACATACCTAGGTAATCTTTTGGAAGTCGCGGGGAGGGGGGAGGGGTCAGATGGGGGTAGAAGATGTCTCTCATATTATGCCAACGCTGTACAAATCACCAGCCTCAATCGCTGTTTTCCCTTTGTGATACTTTTCTGTCTATAGACTGGACGTTGGAGAGGTTATATTCTAATAACGCATGTTTCCCTAACTCATGTCGCCTAGATCTTTTAATCCGCTTTGCAGAGGTACTATCACTACAAACAATAAGAGTTTGTGGACTTATAGGATGCAGGTTTTACCGACGAGCTTGGAACCGAGGTACTTATAATGCAGCCAGAATGAGGTTGTATTGCTAACAACTCGCACGAACTCCATTCCGTCTTCGATGGTTATACAACATCGCAGGATCTGGTCTAGAGCTAGGCTTCCTGCTGATCTTGTCAACTGCCATGAGACAGACAGACAGACAGCCAGTGTCCAGCCACAGCGCGGAATGGACGAACACCTGATTGGCCATGAACGCATCGCCATCGTGGCAGAAGTAACAAGAAAAACAATGTTCTCGGCCCCTCATATTCGAGGCTCATCGGCTCCGGCAAGAACGTGCGGATAACTTCACAGCCCAGAGATCGAGGATACGTTTAGTTATAACTGTTGCCATTTCGCACGTTATTGATCCTTCTTACTTGACAGCAACGCATCCCTAACCGAAAGTCGGACACAAGAGAAAGACAAGTCTTAGAATGATTCCGGAGAAGGCCGGATCAATGTCAAATGTCTCAAATAAGGCAGAGTGATCACGATCTAGAAAACATGCTGCAGTCTGCTTTTACCAATTCGTGCTGTATGTGAGTTTGAACTGCTAAGAAAGGTACATATTACTGGAGCGCTCAGCATGTATGGAGTAACTTCAGGTTGGGTAACGGAACGGTGTGCTGACCTCCTCATTGAGTAGTGGGAGAACAGCATTTGAACCCGCGGTGGGGGTTCCACGAATGCAGGTGACGGCTAGGCATTGTAGTTAGACAAGTTCGCTAAACGTTATCATGCTAGGGATCCAGCCTTGCAAAGTCAGCCACATCGGCAAGCGGTACCTAATGCGTGTCCCCCCCTTGAGTCACTTTTCTTCCTTTTGGAGATCCCATCGCCCCTGCTTATGAGAGAAGCAATTCAGCCCACTCCGTTAAGTTTCTATGGAGGACATCGCCCGATTATGGAGGTATCTACCTCCAGGCGGCAAAAGCTTGCGGATTAAGTTCCATACCCGAAGACTCGGGGATTGTCTAGAACGGATACACTCTTCGCTGTGCCAACGTGTTCCATTGAAGTTGTTTAACAGGTAGTTCGCCTGGTGGGGACTACCTGTTTGTGCTGTTCCATCGCGCATACAATGTATGCAGGTCTCGCTTGGATGGGGTTGGGTGAACTCTGCGTAACTGTCCAAATATTACTCACTACATCCCTGCTTCGGACAGTCAGAACTTACTGGTCGAATTCCCTGGTTAGCATCAGCATGAATGAATCTCCGATTCTGCAGTTGATTTTACCCCGCTAGACGCGTGCCGTTGACCGCGGCGGAATAGTGATTCCCTGAGACAGTACCCCGTTTGTGCCGTCCAAATTCGGCAGTTCAGGGGCTGGGGCATCTCTGTGAGTATACTGCCGGTTCATTCATGCCACTTACCCTATCTCCATCTATTCCTATCATACGCATTTTTCAGTACCAGTTGAAAGGTTGCAAGGAAGAGGACCTACTAGCCCAACCCTGAAGAGTAACGCAATCCTTGACAAGTTTTCCTCCTTTTTCATTCCTGTTGAACCATCTCGGTATTTGACTATCGATGACGTTCCCGCCGATGTCTAATAGGCCCATGCCTTACGGTGAAGTCCCCTGGAAGATGGACGAGAGATGGTGCACCGCCCAAATAGCAGTGCCCTCGGACGTCGCGTTGCACCGATCCGGCAATCTATCTTAATGCACAGCATGTCGCCGACCAACACGCTGCCCACCAATGGCTCTCGGACAGAAGCGAGAGGGCCGCGCCGCTAGGTATTGGCCATGTAACTCTAGCACATTTATATATATTGGCGTGCACAAGCCGATGCGTGGGAGTGGAGTGTTGAAGAACTGGAGGACCCCTGGACCCAGCTGAACAGCTGCCCGTCTGCTGTGCGGGCCAACATATTCCTATCGTACCAGCCAGTTACGCAAGACGAGCTGCGTCTTTAATCTCGCATACCCGGCTATGCGTAACGAGCGTGCGGTGTAAGATTCCTTCAGATTCTCCGCAGCTCTCCGCCCTGATAAGGCAGCATTTTCCCTTCAAGATCCTTCCCGTTGCCTGCGCTTATGCAGGCACTTTTGAAGCTTAGTGGACTGAAGCCTTGGATGCTGTCCAGCTGGATCTCACCAAGCTGCACCGTCGAGCGCATTTATACCCGCCGTTGATCGATCAAATGCAAGTAGCACGCCTACCAATCACGCGACAAAGGGTGACAAGGCTTTGCAGCAACCGCATCACGGGGCACCCGCAAGAAGCTCAATCTCCGACGTGCCAGCGATCACAGCAGCACAAGCAGAGCTGCTGTAGCACGGTTTCCGCGTACAAGGTCGATTCGACGTTTAAGCATGCATTTAGTATTTGGTGAACGACACCCACTTATTGAACGATTTAAGTGATGCAGATCACTGAGACTGTCTTCCATCGTCATATCAGTCATATCAATCAATTCCCGACGTCTTCCACTATACACGCGACAGAATTGTCATACCGCGAGCGACAACTGGGTGGGTGTCTCCCCATCTCGAGACTTTGCTGTCACTCAATAGATTCAATCAATGGTCTATGAGAGCTCTAGCGGGCTCCTTCATTTCCGTAAGCCCCTCACTGTGCCCATAGTTCTTGTCGATATTGAACGACAGGGTTACATTTTTGTGACGAAGGAGACTTCACTACTACTTCGGCTGCGAATAACTCTTCAGGCGTAACAATTTCCACGGGTGGCCCATTCCTTCAGGCCTCAACCGCACTAATGCCAATTTTGGTGTGTCAGTATTTCTGCTCGGAACTTAGGGTGAGGAACGGATTATTTCTTGCGGATATCGCGCCTTGTTGTGGTCTTATGCGGTCTGCTCAATATTCAGTACACAAATATCATCGCCCCGAGTTGTTTCGGGGGGTAGCGAAACCGAGTGTATTATTAGGTTCATCTGTGAGGTAGCAGAAGTCCGCGAAACATCGAGGACCTATTTAACTTGCGCTGGCGTCTCGGACTGTCGAGTCAGCCGTGCACTTATCTCTCGGAAACGAGCAATAAATTGTCAATACCTGGCTGTCACTCATTGCTATCCGAATACGGCCATGAAAAGTTGTGAGTGGAGCTTCATGCAACCTTGGACATCTCCGTGGCACTGGTATCGGGCGTGTAATCGTCATCTGTCGCCGCCGGTTCGCCGGATCCTTTTGCAATCCAGACAGGAGGCGAAGGGGGTAGTGAGGAATCAGAAGTGAAGAGGGGAACGAATAGAAAGGGGGTTCCTGGGAGATCTTCGTAGACGGACTTGATGTTCACAGGGCTACAGAAGTATTATCGACGGTCTATACACTAGATAAAAGCCCCCAGATCGCGAGAGGGCGTTACAGAAGAATCGGTTTAGCTTAATCTCGGCATCCTGTAACGGCTTTACGCCTCCTACCCTAGGTGTAAAAGGCCTGGAGACTGCATACTTATATTGTACCACAAGGCATCAGCTCCGACAATGCATCACGATGTGCAGGCGTCATACTTGCGCATACCAGGTTTCGCCCGAAACACTACAATGACCAAGAAATCCTCAATTGAGCCTGATTTATTCCGATACCAGCGTTCCGGCTGCCAATTCATGCTCACGTATGTACATCGCTTCTTCTCCGAAACCAAACTGGCTACGGAGAATGCAGTCTCATCCTCACATTGGGTGGGGGGACCGCCTATTCTCTCCTTACCACGGTCATAATCAGTCCAGCGTGGGACAGATTCATACCAGCTCTACCGGGCCCTACGGGTGGCCAAGACGTCCCACTGCAGCCAGGTTAAATGTCATATCGTCGGCTCAAGTTCCCTCTACAGCCTTGAGGACGATTCCCTGTTCTATCTGCAAGCCATCAGTGAACAGAACTATCGAATGCACCCAGGTAGCCAGGCGAGTAGGAATTTGCTTACTGCTAGTCACCCTCAGGCTCTCCGATGATATTCTTAAACGCAATGTGCACCTGCTCAGTCAAGTCGCTGGCCTGGAGTGCACGTCCGTACTTCTCAAAAGCGAGGCGGGAACACACCTGCCACAGGGTGGTCAGCCGGCGATATGTTCAGAAACCACACCTACACGGAGGGAGCAGATGGCGGTGGTATACTCACCCTCGTGATGGCCGCGCCACCAAAGGCGGCCAAACTCAGCATCTCCTCCTCCTTGAGCTTACCGCCGTGATCCCATAGCTTATCCAAGTACGCCTTGCGCCACGCCAACATGGTGGCGATGCTTCCGGTGAGCGTATCGCCCTGGCCGCCGCTCCTTTTCAGGCCGCCGCGCAGGTCGACGGTGAGCGTGGTCTCACCGTTGGAGATGTAGTCTTTGCCGCCCTTCTGTACGATGGTGACTCCGCCGAGGGCGCGCGAGAGAGCCTCGACCTGGGCGCTGGGCCGAGCGTCGTCGGTCTCGGGCTGGTCCTCGGACTTGACGCCCTTCCAGAGGCGGCCGAACTCGACCACGTTGGGCGTGAGCACGACCTCGCGCCAGCCCATGACGAGCTCGGGGCTCTTGGTCACGAGCGCTAGCGAGTCCGCGTCCATGACGACCGGCATGCGCTGCTCCCGGGCCGCCGCCAGCACCTTCGCCAGCGTCTCGTGCATGAGCGGGTCTCGCCCGAGGCCGGGTCCGACTACCAGCACGTGCAGCCGCGGCAGCATGTCAATGATCTTGCTCGAGATCTCATTCGGGTCCGTGTCGGCGGCAGGGAGCGAGGACGCGTCCTGCCCGGGCCCTGGCGTTTGCCGCATGAGCGGGTGTACCATCAGGTTTGGGCTGTACGTCTTGATGACGGCTGCGGCACCGGGGGTGCAGATGACGTGGGACTGATTGGAAGAAAAGGAAGCCGTATCAGCAAGCGGATGCCCGTTAAACACGTAGTACTAGATACCCAGTCTAGGTTCATTCGCGTACGCACCATATCACATCCCAGCTTCGCGCTCGCCATGGCTGAAAAATAGGGAGCGCCCGTGTAGTCCTCGCTGCCACCAATGACAGCCACACGGCCTAGTTGACCTTTTCGAAGATTTGTCAGCCAATGGAGCCTTTCCCATCCGCCACTGCTCCAATCTTCCCGACTTCTGGTGAGGTACCAAAGAGTTCGTACCTTTATGAAACTTCTCCAGCATGGGCGGTACCATCTGGCGCACCTTGCCGAGAATTTCTTTCGTAGTAGCCGACATATCTTCAGATTGAGAGCTCATGTCCCCGACGCAACTAGGAATCGATGCACTGAGCCTACGAATGTGCAATTTAAACCAACACAGAATTTCGCAAAGAGAACGAGTTGCCGGGTCGCACGGCGCTCTTCGTCATACGGCGGGTTATCAATCGTTCAACGAAATCGGGCACCCGGATAGGGAAGAATGAAAGACTGGCAAAGAAGCGGGGTCTTGATATCGAAGAGATCAAAAAAAAGAAAAGAAAAAAGAAAAGAAAAAAGAAAAGAAAAGAAAAGAAAAGAAAAGAAAAGAAAAAGAAATAAGAGGACCACGCAGCACTTTGAATTAGGTGTGGTTAAGATAGGGGCGTAGGATACAGGATGAAAGGCTGGCATGCGGGAACCCTGGATAGCTCTCTGACGTTATATGGCTGTACCGTACCTAATAAGGCATGATGTCACAATTCTCCAAATCTAAGACGACCCCCCCCGCTAAACCAGAAGGCCGCTTGACCAATCGTTTGCAGCTACACGAACGCTGGGTTACTTATCCATACCAGAATTTCTACGGCGTCTCAAAGAACTAAAAAGACGTTAAGTGTCGCTCGTTCAGGCAGCGTACCGTCAGTGAACAAAGGGAATCGAGTGCTCTTGAGTCTTTGGCTCTATTTTACAAGGGCTGAACTAGGGGTATCTTCCCCCATCTCACCCACTTCCTCACTAATGGGCACCCGTCATCACACGTCCTCTTTCTACAAGAAACCAAGATCCATCCACCACCTCGGCCCATGCAGGTATAGATAGACAGTCCCCCCCGGAACGGTCCCTAATCAACTATTTAGGAGACGAAGCTCTTGGTGAAGCTCTGCGTCACGTCCCGCAGTCTCGCCTCGAGGTCCTTGCTGAGCGCACCCTCCTTGTCAATTGTGGCAAGAAGATCCGACTCGTTGGTCCTCAGGTGGGTCAAGAAATCGGCCTCCCACTGCAGGATCTTGTCGACGGGGACGGGGTCGAGGTAACCGTTGACACCAGCGAAGATGAGGGGAACCATCTCGTTAACGGCCATGGGGGAGTACTGCTTCTGCTTCAGGAGCTCGGTCAACTGTAGATAATGCGATTAATAATTTTTCATTCGAGTGACATTTGATTCTAAGCACTTACACGTTCACCACGGCTAAGAGTCTGCTTAGTGGCAGCGTCCAAATCGGAACCGAACTGGGCGAAGGCGGCCACCTCACGGTACTGGGCCAAGAAGAGCTTGAGCGAACCAGCAACTTGCTTCATGGCCTTGAGCTGGGCAGCGGAACCAACACGGGACACGGAGAGACCGACGTTGATGGCAGGTCGGACACCCTTGGAGAACAGCTCAGACTCCAAGAAGATCTGGCCATCGGTGATGGAGATGACGTTGGTGGGAACGTAGGCAGACAGATCGCCGCCCTGCGTCTCGATAACGGGCAGGGCAGTCATGGAACCACCGCCGTGCTTGTCGTTGAGCTTGGCAGCACGCTCCAGCAGACGCGAGTGCAGGTAGAAGACGTCACCGGGGTAAGCCTCACGTCCAGGAGGACGACGCAGCAGAAGGGACATCTGACGGTAGGCGACGGCCTGCTTGGACAGATCGTCGTAGACGACGAGAGAGTGCTTGCCGTTGTCACGGAACCACTCACCGATCGAGGCACCAGTGAAGGGAGCAATGTACTGAAGGGGAGCGGCCTCGGAGGCGGTAGCAGCAACGACGATGGAGTACTTCATGGCGTCGTTCTCCTCAAGGGTCTTGACGAGCTGGGCAACGGTCGATCGCTTCTGGCCGACGGCAACGTAGATGCAGTATAGCTTCTTGGTCTCGTCGTTGCTGTTGTTCCATCGCTTCTGGTTCAGGATGGCATCCAGGGCAACGGCAGTCTTTCCGGTTTGACGGTCACCAATGATCAACTCACGCTGGCCACGACCAATGGGCACCATGGCGTCGACAGACTTGAGACCGGTCTGGACGGGCTGGTTGACGGATCGGCGGGGCAGGATACCGGGAGCCTTGAGCTGAGCTCGGCGCTTCTCCTTGGTGTTGATGGGGCCCTTGCCGTCGATGGGGTTACCGAGGGCATCAACGACACGGCCAAGCATCTCGGGGCCGACAGGGACATCGACCTAGAATAAATAGTCAGCGAAGCGGTCCTTCTCAACATTACGGAACCCTCTTCCCCGGGACTCACAATTTCTCCAGTCCGCTTGACGGTCTCGCCCTCCTTGACAAGACGGTCAGAACCGAAAAGCACAACGCCGACCTGGCCGGCCTCAAGGTTCATGCACATTCCCTTGACACCAGAAGCGAACCTGCCACGACACATTAGGCTCCTCTCTTATTTGATACTCTCAGTATAGTTCCACATACTCAACAAGTTCCTCGGCCTGGACGTTGGCCATGCCATGCACACGGGCGATACCATCACTATACAGCCGAAATTAGCGATTAAGACCAACAGATTGCGCAGGCGTCGCAAGTTGAATGTTGGGGAGACGATAGCGAGGTGTAGAAAGGCCCATGTGAATGGACGGAAGACATTGAAGGTCGTCGTAGCTTGCAAGAAAACCCCAAGACTCGGGGCCCACATTGACCACATACCCAACAGACAGGACACGGCCCGTCTCGGCTAAGCTGGACTCCTCAGAAACACCACGGATTCTCTGCTCGAGGATAGAGGAGACCTCGGTGGGAGAAGCCTTCGCATCGGCAGCGTAAGATCGGGAGATGACGGTTGCGACGGGTGCGGCATTTCGTATCTACACACAGAAAGGCAGTTAGCCGAGAGTCCGAAGTTGATAATGCACCTTGTTCCCTCTTTTTCAATGCTCTCTTTTTCTTTTGGAGCTCTGCAAGCTATCAAAACAACCGTAAAAGCATTTTATAAGCCCCATTGAGTTTCATAACGGCCGCAGCTGCCTATTGAGATAACCGCATGGGTGCTTTTGATGGGGCTAAGATCGGTTCGGGTGGATGGAGGTCTGCAAAACTTACGGCAGCCACTCTACCGGACGCAGAGATTGCGCTCACAGCGCGCGTCGACTGTCTCAGAGCGTTCCGAAACATATTATTAAGTGTTGTATATGAGATCCTCTAGATATAAAAGAGAATCAATTGCAAGTGTAGTTGCAATTGAAAGGGGAGGAGGGGTGGTGGTTGGTATCTAGAGAGGTAGACAGATTTGAAGGTTGACGAGGTGTTTTTTTGGTAATGGAGACATTTTCGAGGGAAGAGAGACGGGATTGAGAGGCCGGCCGGCTGGCTGACTGGCTGGCCGGCTAGCCGTCCAGGTGGTTGCCAGCAGACGAGAGCTCTTCTGGAGTTTATTGACCAATCTAAATTTAGTTAGTCTCGAAAATCGGAAGGGAAAAACTACGTACTCTATTTTAGTAGTATCCATGGATGTACCTTCCTTGGAGATACCTTGGTATGACGGGAAGAGGTCCAGCCATCATCCCACCTACCTAGGCACGTTTTTCAAGCCTCTGTCTGGGTGCAGACCTGAATCTGCCATCGGCCCCCTCCCCAGCCCTTCTTTTCCCCCCTCCACTTCCCCCGCCGGTCGAACTAAACCCCGATAAGAAATACCTAGGTAGTCTGACCCAGGTATCTGCCACCCAACCCAACAAATAATCGGCTTTTTCCTCTACAGCCCGTTCTTACTAAGCGGGTTTGCGGTCGAATTCTCCCGGTTGATGCAGGTGCTCCATCCCACCTGAGCCATGATCAACGACTGGACAGGTAGCCGGCGCTTTTCTAGCAAACTTTGAACACTTCAAACATGTGCTTAGATGCACTTCGTCTACAGCACAATTCATCAGAGATAGATGTAGGAGTGCTAGTAGCCTCATGGTAAGACATACGCACTGCATCTGCGCTTGTGCAAGCATCCCTACTGCCTTCTTTATAGTAAAGCTGATGCGCTCGTTATATTGTAGCATTTCCCCTATACGTGTCCTCAAGATTATGGCAAGATTTGAAATTCACGGGTAGGATCGGTAGTGTGTTGAAGAAGCTAGAGTCTTCGCACCTGCCACTACAATATCAATCGACATACGCGGATACCCATTGTAAACTTATTATAGTTAAATAGCTTGGCTGCTTCGGAAGTCGAGTGGCCTATGGATGTGCGTTCTGGTTCATTTATCCCTTCTAACACATATTACTGTGCACATACTGTGTTCGTCGTTGCAGCTCAACTGATAAGACTCAAATAGGGGAAGAAAGGAAAAGGGGGGTTCGCTGCGATGCCATTCGCCCCAATGGCATAACTTTTCCGTACCTGCGAATCCTTACCAGTGGCTGTAGTTGAACGCCCCAGCTTCGTGCCTATCTCCATTAAGTTCGAATCGATTTTTTTGGTGTCTGCTACTCTTTGCATAACGTGAGAAACCAAACGTGCGGTTTCAGCAGCGGACTAACGTGCCTAGGAATATTACGCATTCCTTCTAATACACTATTTAAAATAAGGCGCTGCAGGGGCGAGGAGTCGGAGCTCCGGTCCATCAACCCGTTACCTGAAGCCTAAACCAGGGTCTGAGTAACTGTAGAGCAGTCAGAGGATGCCAGAAACTCTACGTACCCGGATACGAGATACTGATATCCTGTCACCCAGCTCCGCCTAGGAGTGTGAATTTTGATATCTTTCCGTCGTCATGAGGGCTTTATGTTCTGTGGGGCTTACTAAAGGAGGAATGAACCCCATTCTGGAATTGTGAGACCCTGACATCACACACAGAAGCATATAACTGAAGAAGAAGTGTATTAAAGGTTGCCTCACCTCTTGAAGGTTCTTTATAGAAGGTGAAGGTGGTGAACCCTCCTTAAATACAGATAAAAACAGTGGTAGCCAAGAGATAAGAATACCGGAGTGGCCGACGCTATTTCCTCTAGCTGTTTAGCTAACTAAGCTATAACGTTACTAGGTTCAACATATTTCCCCAGCTGTTAGGAACTAACAGCTGAAACTTTCATAACTTTAAAGAATTTCCTAAAAAGGAAATACCGTATTAGAAAAATAAAAATAAAATCGGAGCGACCTCGGTTTTTATAAATAGAACTCGAAACCGTTAAGTCTTTTTAATAAGATTCGAACTTATATCTTTAAGCATTAGAACTTGATATTATACCTTTAAATTATAAAAGTTTTATTAGAAAATCGACTTAATATTTTAATATTTAAAGTGGTTTAAGATTCGAAAATAAAAAAGAAATAACGAAAATAAACATTTAAAAGAAAATAAATATAATAACTTTCCGTTATTAGATAACGCCTAGACTTAAATTAAAAGTTTTAGGCTTTTTTTAACCTTAATATAACATTTTAAAAATTTAAAAATTTAACAAATTGTTAGTATTACTAAACTTTTAAAAAATTAATTAAGTTATTTGTTATTATAATATTAATAAGCGTTTATTCGATATTTATTTTTTTTTCTTATTACGTAAATTTCGCGAAGCTAATAATTATAAATGTTAGCCTATTTTAACTTCGTAATACAATGTATAATTTTTTAATAATTAACTTTATCGTCTACTTATTATTTATCTAGAAAATTAAATTCTTATTTAGCTTAAATATAATAACCTTAAATAATTTTAAAATAAAAAAGATTTTGTTAACAGTTTAAAATAAAATTAACAATTTAATTTTCGTATTCGAAATAATAATTACATTTTACATATTAACTTATTGTACGATAAAAGTATTAAAAAGTTATAATACGAATTTTTAGAAAATTTTTCTATTAAGATTATTTGCAAAAAAGACGGTATTTGCGTATAGTAACGATCGTACGTTAAAATTTTCGTTATTTCCGAATTTCAGAGTTAAAATACGTGTAAAATAAATGTAAAAAATTTCGTTAATATTATTAAAGTATATAAGGCTAAGGTTTGTATAATAACAAAATAAATAAAAATAATTTTAATTAGATCCGGATAAATAACGATAATTTCGTATAATAAATTTTCGATTTTTTTAAAATACAGTTTTTTTAACGTTATAGTTATTTCGCCTTAATATTTCTTAAAATCCTTTTATTTAAGACCTTTAAAATAGCTTTTTCGAATTTAAATAATTCGAAACATATATATAGCTTTTCTTAATAAGTTTCTTATAATAATTATAATTTTTAACATCGTTAATACAAAAATATTATGTTAATTTTTCGAAATTTTTAATATGTATTATATCGCGATTCCTATATAATATACTTATATTATTAAAATAAAAAAACGTTAGCCAGTTATTAGTTATAATTCGTAAAATATACAGAACGGATTTTAATTCCAGTGTTTTTAATTTTACTGTTAAATTCCGTTACTATAGAAATAATAATTGCTCTAAGTTATATAAAGATTTTCAAAACTTTAAATAAAAATTCGAATAAATAAATTATTATAAAAAGTATATATATATATTAATTTATCGAAATCGTTATATAGAAATATGTGAACGATATTAAGTTAACGAAATTTAAAGTCAAATTAGGTTATAATAATTATAAGTATATAGAAAAACTTTTGTATTAACGAAAATATATAAGCGTTAATATTTTTCAGGGTTAAAAATTGTCGCGAATAATAAGCTTAGTTTTAAACTTTTAAAATATTTTATATTTATTAAATTTGTATATAAACATTTATATTAACGAAAAGAAATTATGACGACTTACGTTTTAAATTGTTTTTGTACAATAAGATAATGACAATTAATCGTTTTATTTGACATATTTAATTTTAATATTTTTACGCAGTTATTTTTCAATTTTCAAAGATAACGAAAAAGTTAACCCGATATAAGCAATTATACTTAATCGCGGTCGAAAAAATAATATTAAAAAGTGTTAGATATATATTAAGTTTTTCGGATTTCAGTTTATAAGTAATATTAATTTCAAATAATCTTTTTCGTTTTTTACTTCAAATTTAAAAATACTTAATTAATCTAGAAAATTTAGCTTTGTATAGCATTACAGCAGCTAAAAAAGTCTTAATAATATATAATATTATTAAAAACTTTTTTTAAAGTTAGAGCAACTTTTAATATAAGTAAATAAAGTTGTATAATTTCGTATTTCGAACTGTTAGTTTTAGTAAAAATATTTAACACGGTTTTTTTTCGAAATTATTACTAATTGCTAAATTAAAAGAATTCCCGTTCGAAAGAACTTTATAAAAATTATTAGATTTTATTTGTTTAACTTTTACAAAAATTTGGAATTTTTAAAATTTGTAATTATTATAATAATATTGTAAATATTTTTTAAGTTCATTATATTTTACAAATTTATTTATCGTTTTAATAATATTTATATTTAAGAGATTAATATTAAAAACAAATTTCGAAATTATTAAGAAAATTATTGCTGTAATAGAAATTAAAAGGTTATCTATTTAATAATTTAATTTCGCGATTTTGAACGAAAGCCTTTTTTGTTTATCTTAATATTTTTTAGTTTCGTCGAAAATAACGTCTTTAATAATAATAACGCGTTATTATAAAAAAGTTCATATTCGATATATATTATTAATTACGTATTTTATAAGACTTCCGATGTATGCTTTAAAATTGAATTTTAGGCGTTTTATATCTTATTTAAGAATTTCTGTAAATGTACAAATTTTTGATCCGAAAAATACAATATTTATTACGTTTATTTTTAAACCCTTTTTATAGATAAATATTTTTTTCATTAATTATGTATTAAAAACTTAAATAAAGGTTCTTTAATTTAAAACTTCAATAAATATATAATTAATAATGTATATAATTATTTTTCTTATATATAGTTATAAAGTAAAAAGAAAATTATTATTATTAATTAAATAACGCGTTTTTGTAATAATTACGTCTTCGATACGTATTTAAACACTTGCAAGTTTTTTAATATATAAAGGCGAAAACTTGTAGGAAATACTTATATTAAAAATTATTATCGGAATTTAGTTTCGAAAACAAAATCGTTATTGAATATAATTATTTTAACATCAATATAATTTTTTAAAAAATTCGTTATGTTTATTAAAATAATTAAAATATATTTGTGCAGTTTTAAAATATAATTAATTTTAACATTAACAATTAAATAAGTAATAAATAATGTTTTTGTACATTTATTAAAAGCGTTATTAAATTCGAAAAACTTAGCAAGTATTGTATTAAAAGGCTTATTTTTCTTAACCGACTACCGTCGTAATATCGTTTTTCGTACTTTAACAACTTAATAATCCTGGTATTAAATCGTTAAAAATAAATAAATTTTCATTTCGATAACTATTTATATTGCTTTTTTTTTTAAAAAAAAAGTATAAATCTAAATAAGTAAATTTTCGATATTATATCGTAATATTTTTCGTTAACGGTTTTAAAAGAAACTAAAAACTATTACTGGAAAGTTTTTATTATAAAACTAATTTAGAAAATAAGAATTCTTAAATTAAAGGTTTTAAAACGAAATTTTTACTTTTATATTCGAAATTACTTTCGTCTTGTAAAATAATAATTACAAGGTTTTTTAATAACTATAAAAACTATTAAAATAATATCGGTTTCGTTATTTTCCGATAATACTTTAATATAATATATAATATAGTTCATATTCGATTTAATTAATCTTAATTATTTTCGTATTTAACGGCTTATAATATACCACGTCAGTATCGTAATTTTAATAAATTTTAATATATTAAAATAATCGATATAAAAATAAAGAATTATACGCTTTAAAAAATATAAATACTGTTTAATGGAAAATAATAAATCTTTTAACAGTATAATAAATATAAATTTTCGCATACCTTTATCTACGATATTTAAATACTCTTTTCTAGTTAACAATATTCTGTTAATTTTTGAAATAAATTAAAAATTAATTTTATAATTTTTAATATAATAATTGGAATAAATATTTAATAACGTAACCTTTTTTAAGTGATATCCGATAATAATATTATTAGCCTATATGTTTATAAAAAAAAATCTGTTGTAAAAATTATTAAAATAAATTAAAAAGCGTATAACTTATTTTCTTTTTGCAAATATTTAATTTTTTTTCTTATTTCAATAAAAATTTTCGAAATACGCTTATTTATTTTTTTCCATTTTTCAGAAATTTAGTTTTATTTTTCAAGTTTAACGTTTTCGTTATATAAGAGCAAGTTTTAAAAAATTGAATTTTTATAATAAAACTTTAATATAAAGCGGTTATTGTTATTACTGTTATTATTATTCCGGCTATTATTATTTCGATTATTTAAAAACGTATCTGATTATTTAGAAAATTTTCTATTTAAAATCATGTTAAACGCTTTTTGTAATAATTATTTACGTTAATGTTTTAAGTTTTTTATAATTTTATATTGTTTCGAAACCGCTTTATTAATTTTTATATAAATAAGAATTTAATAAAATCTTTACTTTGGAATATGTCTTTTTATCGTAATAATTTAGATTATAGAAAAATCGAGTAAATATTACGACTTGACAAATTTCGGCTTTAAAAAACAGTTGATAAAGATAATACGAATTACCTTCAAGATTACGTAATAAATAATTACTGCTAAGCTAATAATTGCCAGTACTCGATAATAATTTAAAGAGATCATAATTACTATTAAATATATAATTATAAGTAATTAAATTAAGAATAAAAAATATATACGTTTATTATTTTTATAATTTAATTTTTTTAAATTTATAATAATATTGCGGTATCGAAAGTACTTTTAACAATACGAAACGTAATATAATATTATATTTATTAATTAATTTCTTATAATATTTCTATTAATATAAATTCTTACAAATAAGGTTTTATAATTAGTTAAACTATTTAACTGTTATACGTTATAAATTTTTATTTAATAATACCGTTAAACTTTGAACAATATCGCCGACATTATATTTATTAGCTAGTAGCTCGAATTACTTATTTACTAAATTTTTAATAGTCCGGATACCGGAATAAAATCCGAGAAAAAAGAGTAACTTTGTCTTTTTCGAAAAAAAGTTTTTAACGCCTGGATATTATAAATAAACGCATTTCTTAGCTTAAAAAAGATAATAATAAGCTTATAACGTTTTTTAAGCGGCTTATAAGAAATTAAAAGAAAAAGAAAAGGTTTCCAAAATAAAAAAAACTTTTTCGAATAAATTAAAATATTTAACTAAATTTTATTAAAAAATTAGAAAAAATCGTTAAACTTTTTAAACCGGAATTTTTTACCGTATTATTAATTAAGTTATAATCTTCCTTATTTTAATACAGAATATATTTCAGGTATTTTCCTATTCGATTAATTACTTCTATTATATAAATTCAATTTGTAGTCGGATAATTTACTAGAAACGCGGTTATTTGATTCGAACCTGTTATAAAGAAATACGTCATTTTGCGCGTCAAAAACGAAGCCTGGAAATAATACGAATTTATAATAATTACGAATACTTAAAATAAATATTAACGAAACTTTTTAAAATAATAAATAAAAAATACAAATCGAAATACAAATTTATTATTTGCGATAAAAAAATTAATATATATTTACGGTAATACGTTTATTTACTTAATCTTGAAGTGAAACTAAAAATAAAAAGTATTAATGGCTAAATTTTTTTAAGTTTAATCGGCCTAATTATTTGTCGGATTATATCGTTATAATAGTTAAAATCGACGTCCGACAATACGCTTAACGTATTAAAGGTATTAAAAGAAAAAATAATAATAAATCTCGATATACGGCCAATATTAACGTTTTTTAACATAGTAATATTTTTTACGATACGAAATTAAAACTCGTAAAATTTGAGGTTATTTATAGAAAAAACTGAAACTAGACTAAATATTTTAATTATAACAAAATAGCATATGGAGTAACATAATATAAGGTGCTTAAAAAAACCTCGTTAAAATAACTAAAAACTCGTACGCGAAAGATAATCTAAAGAAAATCAAAAAAATGAAAATAAATCTATTAATATAATTCGGCCTAAGTACGTACTAGATTCTTTATAGTAAAAAGTTTAATAAAGAATATAAAAAACTAAAAAGTTAATTCGATCAATATTACGATACTAATAAGAAGAATTATAAGAATAATTACGAAAATATTAGAATTAAATAGAAAACGCCTGTTTTAAAACTTTTAATCGATATAGTAGAATATATGCCATATATTGTCGATGACAAAAATACCTTAATTACTAAAAATAAAAACCGTATATTTACGGAAGAATTACTCGTATATATTATAAGAGATTCGCGTTTCTAAATCGTATCGAAAATAATAAAAACAATAAATAATAATATCGATATTTTTGTTCTATAAATTTAGAAACCGATATTTATCAATTAGCCGAAATAGAAAGTTAACATAAAAAACGTAATACTTATAGAAAAACTTTTTTATTATAAATAATATAATTAATAAATGGAAAAAAAAATTTTCAGTATATAATAGAAAATATTTTTAAAAGTCTTTTATAAATTTCTCTTTTCAGTTAATATTTATTATAAATCTTAATAAAAAAAAAGGTTATTAAAAATACGTTAATTTAAAGGCGAAATATAAAACAACAATTAATACGAGGTATAATAAAATACGATTAAAATTATAAACAATAATTTATTTGATACACAAATTATAACAAAACTAAAAATAATTAATATGATTCGAAAAAACAATATACTAGCAATAACGACAGATATAATAACTTAACGCGTTATATATCGAAATACAGATAGAATTTGACAAATTAAAAAAAGAATTAAAAGAAAAAGATTACCTATAAAAAAGTCGTAAAATAACAAAATCTAAAGAAATTAAGAAAATTTTTAAAAAAGGCTTTAAACATAACGATAAAAGCTGTTAATAACCTTATTATATTAAATATACGAATCAGAACGTATTAATATATCGTAATAATAAATTATAGAACTTGAAGCGAAAATTATATTATACTGGATATAATTGATAAGCTTAAACTGCCATAAAGATATAAATTAAAATTTTATATAAGTACGAATACCAAAGATTAAGATTTCGTTTACGATAAGGGGAAAGTTTTATGCGAATTAATTATTTCGAGATTTTTATTTAAGAACGATATTAAATAATTAATTTCGATATCGTATTATTTAAAAATTACGATATAATCTTAGGATTACTATAAATACGTTAATATAGAATTTTGATTAAAAAAGAGATTAGCTGGGCAAAGTTTGTTTTATACCTTGTTAATAAGTAAAAATAAGAAAGAAAATTTTAATATTCGATTGAAAATAATGACAAATATAGGTATAAATATACGATAAATATCTTATTATTTAAAGAGACAAAATATAAGAAAAAGAATAGATATTTAAAAAAAATACGACATATTATTATTATTATTAAAACGAAATTAAGATAATTAAATAATAATTTAAAATAATAACTTTAAAAATTAAAAAGATTAATTAATATATTATTATAATATTATCAATATAGGTAATTTTTTAGAAAAAAAGCTCGATACGAAATTATCGAAACATAGCGAATGAAATTATAAAATAATTCTTAAACAAGAATTTTCGACGAAATTTTATCTTATTTACAATCTTAATAAAAATAATTTACGCGTTTTTTAAAAATACTTAAAAAATCGATTACAAAAAGGATAAATTCAACTTTTAAAGTTATTAACAAAATATCTTATTTTTTTGTACCTTAAAAAATAAAAAGTTATAACTTATTGTTAATTATCGATAATTAATAATATTACGATTAAAAATCAAATATTATTGATTTTTATTATAAAAACAAAAAATCAATTTTATGGAGCTAAATAATTTACAGCATTTGATTTTAAGAATGAATATAACCTTATTAAAATTAAAAAAGGATATAAATAAAAAATAACCTTTAAAATAAAATACGAATTATTTAAGTATTTAGTTACGCTAATAGAATTAACGAACGTACTAATAACCTTTTAACAGATGATTAATTATGTATTACGAGAATATCTCAATATTTTTATTATTTGCTACCTCGATAATATTTTTATTTTTTAAAAATAGAAAAGATATATATAAAATACGTATATAAAATTTTTAAAACTTTATAAAACGTAAAGTTATATATTAACGCAAAAAAAGGTTAATTTTAAGTACGAAAAATAAAGTATTTAAAATGTATTATGTTCTTAAAATATATTAAAATAAATTTAAAGAAAATTGTTATAGTTATAAAATAATAAACGCTAATTACGAGTAAAAAGATATAAATATTCTTTGGATATACTAATTATTACAGAAAATTTATTCGAAACGTAGCAAAATAACTATATCTTTAATTAACCTTACGAAAAAAATTTAAATAGACGTTTAAAACAAAAAAAGCGTTTTAGAAAATTGAAGATATAATTATCAGCGAACCAGTATTAATTATATACAATCCAATACGCTTTATTAAGCTAAAAATCGATATTTTGAATTACGTATTAAACATAATAATCGAATAACATAATAATTAAAACAAAATATATCTTATTATATTTTTTAATATAAGTTAAAAAAATTCATTTTTAATTATAATATTCTAAATAAAGAATTTATGGCCATTATTATAACATTTTAAAAGTTCAAATATTTTCTAAAAGAAAATTTATATTAGGTTAAAATTTATACGAATTATTAAAAATTTACCTGTTTTATTACGATTAAGAAATTTATAAAACGTTAATTCTGTTATGTAGAAAAATTGATAAATTTTAATTTCGTTATTATTTATAAAAAGAGTTTAAAAAAACGGCAAACCCGATATTTAATCAAGCGATTAAATTTTAAAAAAATTAAAATTAGCTATATAATTTTTGATATTACAATAAAAGGATATTTACACATATAATAGATTACGACAATTCGAGCAACGTCTTTTGATATATATTAGAAAATCTAGCAGTATAATAACAATTTTTTAAAGAACTAAAAAACGGATAAAATATAACTTCTAGCAAAATACCAAAAGAATTTAATACGAAAAATATATAAATATTAGTTATATAAATACTTAGGGATTTATAAAACTTTAAAACGATATTAATACATATATATTTCTTTTCTAAAATAAAAATAATAATTTAAAAGATACCACGATAATGCGATCCTTATAATAAAGTTAAAATACGATAATATAAGTCTTAGAAAGACTTACAGCTATTATCGATTATAAAGCAACTTTAATGTATAATTTAATTCGATTTTATTAATAAATTTCTTATATTAAAAATTTTCGTTATGAAAATATATTACGATAACATTTTCGTAAGCGTTAATCGATTTACAAAATTGTTTTATTTTTTATCGCATTATAAGAATATAAACGTCGAATAAATAATATATATTTTTTAAATATATTTTTTATTATATAAGGATTTTTAATAGAAATAATTTTAAACAAAGGATTGAAATTTATATTTAAGTTTTGGCAAAGCCTTATAACATAAATTGACTTAGATTATAAAGATATTTAACGCTTTTAAATAATAAATAAATAAATAAATAAAACAAATAAACTAAATTTTAAAACCTTATTTACAATATTATATTAATTACGAATAAAATAACTAGATTAAAATTTTTCGTATTATTTAATTAATTTATAATATTCATTATTACGAAAATATTAAACTAATTTTAATATACGTAAACTTTGATTTTATTCTAGAAATTTATGGAAAAATACGCCACCATAGTCTAATTAATATTAAAATAATTTAAATAATTATCTCAGAATATCAAAACAGAATTAACACTCGTTCGAAACTAAATAAACAAATATTGTAATCGAAAACAGTTAAAGAAACCCATTTTCGAAAAATCGAAAATGATTTATTTCGTTATTTAAAAAAATTTAAATAAAACGACCTAGCAAAAGACTCAATTTCAAATATATTGGTTTGTATAAAATTGCTAAAAGAATTTCAGATAATAATTATCATTTAGAATTTTTAGTAAAAGTGAAATTTTATTCAATTTTTTATATTTTCTTATTCGAGTCAACAGCAAATATAATTAAGATATATACGGTATAAAACGATATAAAGATAATAGACGAACAGATGTGCGAAATAGAAAAAATATTCGATAAAAAAACGAACTTATTCGATATCTAATTAAATGAAAAAAATACTATAATTCCGAAAATATCTGAAAACCCGCCAAAAACCTTATAAACGCCTAACATCTATTAAAAAATTTACTAATAATAACGATCGCGTTTTAATTAATAACGGATTAATTAATAGCCGTGATATCGGGCTAATCGGCTGCAATTTATATTAACGTAATAACCGTAACGGCAACTTTTAGCTGTTTTTGTTTTTAGCATTTTTATTTCCTTGATTCGTTTAACGATTAAAGCTTACGTTATATTATAGTAGTATCTTTCGAACGGATTAACGCCTTTTGCTTATGTAAATAAGGCGAAAAAAAACTTTGTTTATCTTTTTTTAATAATAACGTTAAACTTTAAAATGAAGCTATTAAAACTTTAATAATTGTTTTTAGCAAACATCTTTCTACGTTCTTAACGTTAATATTTTCGACGAATATTTTGTAAAAAAAAAAAAAAAAAAAAAAAAAAAAAAAAAAAAAAAAAACCGTACACCAGTATTATTGTAAAACTGACCCCGTTAAATATACTTCTTATACCTCGAAATATTTTTCGAAAAACATAAAAACAAGGTATAATTTCGGACCCGAATTCGTCAAAAGCTTTTATAAAATTAATACGACGAACTGTAAAAGAACGAAAAATATAACAAATTTTAAAAATGCGAAATAACATGTTCGAAAACCGGAAAAAATTAAAAATCACTTATTAAAAAACAAGGAAAAGAAATCTTAAAGGTAAGATTTTTAAAAGAGAAAAATCGTATTATAACTTAATAAATTCCGTTTTTAAAAAACGGTTAATAAGGATAATACGGATTACCTCTCAAATTACGTAACAAATAATTACTGCTCAGCCAGTAATTACCAGTATTCAATAATAATTTAAAAGAATCATAATTATTACTAAATACGTAATTACAAATAATCAAGTTAAAAAGTAAAGAAAATATATATGCTCATTATTTCTATAATTTAAATAACTTTAATTTATAATAAAAATTCGTTATCTAAAGTATTCTTAATATTACAAAACGTAATACGATATTATATTTATTGTTTAATTTTCCACGTTATTTCTGCTAACATAAACTCGTACGACTAAGTTTTAATAGTTTATTAAGCTGCTTAGCCGTTATAATAAATAAAAGTTAATAACTTTTAAAAAATTAGGGTGGTCGTAATAATTTATAACGACTAAGATTTAAAATTCCGGGACTTTAATATATATTTTCTAAAATACAAATAACCAAATATTCTTTTAAATTTTGTTAATTTTTAACTTTTATTTATATCGATCGTTAATTCCGTAAATCCGAACGTTATTACTAAGCTTAATTTTATTTTTCAATATAATTAGTTTTTTTCGAAATGTAATTTTTTAAAATATATTTAATAATAATTAGAGCAAACGGATTTATTTAAACACGTATTAATTTTAACGGATATCTTTTTCTAAGTAATATATAAGAATTATTTCTTATTATATACTTTTAAAACCGTTTTAAATATCGAATAATTCGGATTATTTAAGGCATATTTATTAATTATTTTATTTTAGAAATAATAAAACTTAAGAAAATTCGATCTCGTTAATAAAAGTAGCATTTGAGCTACATTAAGGTGAATATATGCCCATAATATATTAATTTTCGTGCTAATATAAAAATGGAAAGTATTATATTCTCTAGTAGTCCTTTTTTTAAAAAAGGAACCGAAAGATTTACTCGAAAAAATAACTGTTAATACTTAATTAAATAACCGTAACATTAAAAATAATATAAAGGATAAACGGATTAAAATAACTAAAAGTGTAACAGTTAAGCAATAAATATCCTTAATAACAGAGTAATAGATATACCGCAAAAGCGATAACGACATTTCAAATAGCTTTAACAAAACGTATATAATAAGTGTATCAAAGCGCGGCTAAAAAAAAGCGAACCGGGCTTATAACTGTAAGATCCTGACATTATATATAAAAGCATATAACTGAAAAAGAAGTATATTAAAGGTTGCCTCACCTCTTAAAGGTCTTCTATAGAAGGTAAAGATGGTGAACCCTTATTAAATACAATAAAAACAATGGTAGCCAAGAGATACGAATACCGGAGTGGCCGACGCTATTTCCACTAGCCGGTTAGCTAATTAAGCCATGGCGTTGCTAGGTTCAACAGGAATGCTGAACATCATGGCAGAGAAAAGGGTGAAGCACGGAGTGAAACGCAGAAGAAGCAGCCTAGCAGGTGGTTCGTAGTATGGGTAGTGAATAGATAACCATTAATGCCCGTCCCTCTCTAACTGTTCGGGGGCGAAGCCCCCTTATATATATACATGAACTAGAACCATACTGGTGGGGCACTGGGCCCTAGAAAGGGGGTCGCATCTTGGCATCTGACACATCACAGCCGGTCTCGAAAGGGGGGAAGGGCTTTGATTCCGGCAGCTCCATATCACTCCAGCTCGAAAATAAAGCCTTGATGTTGTTTAATTTGCAGTATCTAAGTCACGACTCCGCGATCCTAGTACGGAAGTAGCGACTTTCGTTGCCAATGCGCTGCGGATATCACTTCGGCGCCAGGAATAAACTTGAATATCGACGTGGTGGTGTAACTCTAGATGGGAGTATTGGGAGAAATATGGTGTATACTTCAATTATGGCTCAGGGACTTCAAAAGAGGACGAGCGCGTCTATGGAAAAGGACGAATACAAAAATGATACCGGACGAAGAGGCCCTCATTGACTTTCTTGACAAGCGCGAGATGACGAGTATCTCTCGAACAACTGATATGCCCCCCTTCTAGAAATTTCATAAAGGGGGCCCCGGCTTATTCGAGATTGTCTAGGACGAGGATCGGGGAGTTATAAATCACCCCGGAAGAAGGAAAATTTACATGCCCAGCGCAAAGCCGATAAGAGTATTTAATCTTGGGCTCTCTTGGTGTCTTCCAACGTGAGACTAAGAGAAAACTGCTTCCGTATTTCGACAAATATTATATGCTCCTAGCTAGAGCCTATATGTCATAGAGGTGCCCCCGGAAAGCGCATAGCGCTTTGGTGTGTAAATAGAAACAGGAAGAAAGGAGAAAGAGAGATGGGAAGCGTGGTAAGAAAGTGGTAACCCCGAGAACGGTTTGTGTGCCCCAAATAATCTATAGTCCTGTTCTCAGGTATGATTCATTGCCGTTTAATCGCGCTCAACTTCAATATGAGTAGAATTACTTCGCCAGGCGCCTTCGATATGTTTTCCTAGGGAAGGGGGAAAAAAAACCTTTGTAGCAGACGTAGTTAGTACAACCTGTCTGAGACAGGTCGAGTAACCTTCTCTTTCGAGGTCCTCACAACACCCCCTTTGATAATAAAGCAACCGGATACTGCGTATGCCAACAGCCGCCCACCCCCTGCCCAAACACCATTTACTCCTGAGGCTTTGAACAATCATAGCCGTTCCATCTTTGAACAGGATTGACAAACTCCAGTATGGACTTCGTCTGAATCGAACGTTGACAGGCTCCAAGTTCCAGGTGGATTGGGTTGACTACAAATCCGGATTCGACATATGTCTGGTTCTAGGAGGTTCTTATTGAACATATCCCGTTTCCTTGCTAATGACAAGCCTTTGGTAGGTTAAGGGCCAGCTCAAAGAACCTCTAGCAGCGAAACGCCCCATTAGGGGTACCTGTCCCTGAGCCTAGCACCACCAACCAGGGTAAGGATTGAAAGGAACTACGCAGATCGGTCTAAAAGAAGGCATGAAGTCCGTCCAAGTAGATATTAAGGAGTTGGACCAGCCTTGAGAGGTCCTGGTGGACTCCCAGGTCCCTGCATCTGAGTTTGTCGAGTTTTCCTTTGATTAAGGTCCCAAGAATGGTCATAAGGCCCCCGGAACCTTCTTGGGGGATTATAGTCTTAGACGTTGGTATACATAACTCCTGACATGGCGCCTTTGAATATTAGCTGTGCGTGAACGGCCGTACATCATTATCTCACCGTCCAGATTGTCGAGGAGGGTTGGGTGGTGATTAACAGCTCGAAGCCAATGCATGGTTGTTCGGAATTGAGGGGTTCGACTGGAAAGCGGCCGATAGGAATAGGAAGTTTGAAACCCATGGCCGGGACTCGAAAAACACCTAGACTAAATGCAAGAAACAGCCCTAGTAGACGAACAGTAGAATCAAAACAAGCGTCGAGACGCGCAGACTCTAACTGCCTATGATAGGTGTTATGTACTTGAGCCTCCTCGTCTCCATTGCCTACAAGACGTGCTCGTATCAAGAGATCATCCCCCTAGAAGGCTTTATCGCTTTTAGAAAGATCAGTTAGCAGAAAGCCACAGAACTCCAGGTCCTTAACACAGAGTAAAGTTGGTTCGCATAACATGACAGCCGTACTTGATTTTCCAACTAATGGTGACAAGGCATCATCACTCATAACAATTATTGTAAACTACGGAGTGGCCAAAGCTTCAACTAGCATCAAAACACGACCAATAAGAAAGCATTAAAACACCAATACTTCCGGTTTAGTGAAATAGGAATGATGGGGCTGCCAAGATCCCGTCAGCGGTGCCATGTGGCCTGTGATTGTTTGGACAACAGAAGTTCATGGCTCTAAGAGAACTGCACGGAAGAGCGCGGATACAAATACAAAACTCGGGCTCGAGTCATCCATAATAAAGACTCAAATTCTGGAACAAGTTTCAAGCGACCTACCAAGTAGTAATACGAACCGCCACTAAACCTCTGACCGTAAGATATCCCAGAGCACCGCCGAATCCTTCGAGCTGGGCGGTGCGACTTCGGCTCGTCTAATTGTACTCCGCGTCCTTGGGGGGACGGGGTAGCCCACCAATAGAAACAAAGTCTTCTATGCGCTTAGTCAATTTGCTCGATGAAAGTTGGGCTGAGCCACTTGTCGATCCACTGTGACAATGACTTGTCCAGGAAAAAAACTCTTGGACGTCGTCATTTTGTCGCCATGAGCTTGTCCGAGCCTGGTACGCGAAGGAGGACAGAGATTTAAGAGTGTAGCGCTGTCCCCATAGGAATCCACGTTGGTTTTTAACCACTTTCTTACCCAAAACTAGAAGTAAAGTCGACCAACTCTTCAACTAGAACAAACAAGCACGCCCACCATGTACTCCCAGGCTCTTCTCCTCCTCGCCGCTGGCACTGCTGCCGCCTATCGTCCTCACCAGCTCAACGGCGTTCGAAATCTCCAGCAGCCAGGTGTCCAAGCCCGCCAAACCGGCAGCATTGCCGACTGTACATCGTCCGCGTTTGCGATTATCAGCTCTGTTCCGACGCCCAACAGCGATTTGGCCAACTACTTTGAGACATTCGTAGTTACTGCCGACCTCGCGAACCCCACCGTTTTCTGCGAGATCACGTCGGCTCTTCCCACAAGTCTCAGCTCCGCGTACTTCTCTTATGATGAGGCCGCTAGCAGCTGGTACAGCGAACAAAGCTCCAACATTGTTGAGCTTGCCAGCAACTGCGCCGGTGAGGCTGTCGCCACGTCGGTGACCGAGATTGTCTCCATCCTTGAGTCATACACTGCGGGTGACTGCACGGGAAGCCTGCCTCCTGAGGCTAGTGACCTGAGCACCATGATCGAGGGTGGTGCATTGAGCTCCCTTGTATTCCCGACTGCCGATGCGACGGTGACTGATGCTCCGGCGTCGCCCACCAACACAGAAGATGAGGCCGGATCCGAGCAGACCACGTCAATTGAACAGGGTGCCGCTGCTAGGCCTACTGGTGTGGTTGCCGGCGCAATTGCGGCCGCTGGGTTCATCGGTGCCGTCGCCATGATGTAACAAGGTTTCGAGGGACATGCGGTGTATGTAAAGGTAGCAGCTCTAACATCGTCGTCTACTATACAATGGGGACATAATTCGCTTTTACACCTGTGTTCGTATGCCGCTAGTTGTCTATTCGAACATCGAGGTCTCAGCCACATTGATGAGGTATGCATATGTGTAGGCCTTTACACTTCAACAAACCCAACGTAAACATCCACTCACTATCTAGTTAATTCTCGAAATAAATACCTAGGTCTGAATGTGTCAGGGCCTCCTTGTCCTTACAGAGTCCTACCAAGGCCAAGATAGGGGGCACCACCAAGTCAATGTGGAGAAGGCACAAATGATGTTGAGTCTACAGTGCTGCTCATGTAATCACTTCATTAGAATTGCCTTTATTCCGAGCAAGCTGCTGTTTATGCACGATATTCGTGGTGCGTCAAATGAGACCGGCTTTGCTGGCGCTTAGGAAGTTAAGGGGATAAAGCCCCCCCTACTATCGTGGCTTGATCATCATATCGTATTCAACTAAATATATCCCTTTCAAAACCACGCCATCTCGATGCAGTTAGCCAACTCACTTGCCTGGTCCTATATATATACATAACCAAAATACACCCATTTAAAACTTACCACCGAACCCAACATCTCCTACTTGCGTAGTACTGCTGCCAGAGAGTAGTCCTCAATTCTTGGCGCAGCTGCTTCGCGCTCTTCGGACCACCATTTTGGGGGTCTCTGAATGGATATCCAGATATGGACGGATAAGCCAACTCCACCACATTTTCTACATAGTTGTCAAAGTCGTCTTGCTCGCAGTCCCTGCAGAGAGGAGGTACTTCGCCGCCTTCAGGAACGGTCATTGGAAGCTGGCGTTTCCGACTGAGGTGGACATTGTACCGTTGAAGGGCAATCGGGTGATGGCAACGTCTGTAGACGAGCTTAAACCGACAAATGGGACAGTTGGGGGTCCTACCATTGCTCGTCCGCTCGTCTACCCATGATGAGAGGCAATGATAGTCAAAGAAGTGTCCGCAGGGGCTCACAGTAAAATCCTCTACACCGAACATATACTGTTCCCCACCGGGGGTAAACATCAAGACATGTTGGGGCATCTCGAGCTTGTAGTCGCTACAGATACCGCAGTCCAAGTCAATCTTTAGAGGATTGGTCTGGCTGTCTAGCCCGCCCTCGTCGAGGAACGGTGCTATGTCGCTGAATAAGCTAACATGACGATCCGTCAGCACCACACACGGATGACTTACCAACGAAGGCTGTTGGAACGTGGGACTCGGCGTCGCCACAGCTGTAAGACCTGGCAGTGGCTCTGTAGGAGGTTGCTGATAGTGGTGTCGCTGGACTCCAGGGGGTAGTAGTTGTGAGCTTTTGCATCCGGGTTCTTCAGCTTGCTGGAACACCACCCTTGTTCTGTTACGCATCTCCGGAACGAACCAGGATGGAACAGCAAAAGAGACCTCAAGGTCCAGCTGGGGATATGTTTGCGCCATAACTGTATGCCCAGATGCCAGGTGCTCTTCAGCTTTCCGTGCGAATAAAGACACGGAAGGCCGGTAGAGCAAGTGTAGATAATAAATGAGCAGGCCATTGTAATCTTATACAAAGGTGCTGGATGCTGTGCCTCTTGCAGACCGAAAGATTGTGATGGATCATTACACGAACTAATCAACCGTGCGATGTCCCTATGCGAACAATGTCCTTGTTTTTTTTCTGGCATTGTTATAAAACAAAGCACAGCTTCATACCCGCCACGCCATACCATCACCCGTTCCACCTGCGTCCTTTGTCAGCCATATAAACGGTGCATGCCTATTATCAGCACATGTAATGGCGTTCCATTCGTCTCAGGACTTCCAGGAGATGAAGGATAGAAGCGCAAAGTAGCACTGTCATGGAAAAGGGCACCCCTAGCTGGGGTTTTCGGGTGATTGTTGCTCCTTTCCGAAGCCCTATATCAGTGGATCACCCACACCAAGTGGGATCATCACTTCCTAGCTTCCTACAAGTCAATATACCCTTAAGAGCTGTGTATCTGCTCCTTAGTAAGTGTGACAAGCACCGAGTGCAGGGGGACGGTCGCTAAGATGGCCATAGAAGTGCCTACCGTACGACATATCCCTCTTCAAGATATGTGCAGTATTGGTGATATGTCGTCGAAAGCCCCTTGCTGCGATGATAACATTAGTCGTGCTACCCAGCCCTCACTAAGTCGCGAGATCCCAGAGGCATCCAGCCATGCCGACCGTAAAGGTTTTGATGAGAAGTTTCTATCAAGTGACCTTATCTGGGGAACCATGCTAGAGGACGGACATATTCTATTTAGGGCTGCCCGTATGAGCAACTGTGGTACCACAGGGAGAGAAAAATACACACAACAAAGAGCTATGCACTTCAAAATCATTTCTGGCTACCGGGACCTCGTGAAGCATAGTCATACCGCCCCGGCGAGAATCTATGTAAGGCAGATCATCGCAAGAGCTTCGATATGTCTTGAGCTGATGGGATCTAAAACCGGATCGTCTTGAACCACCATCGTACCTTTCTGTATACACCACTTTCGCGGATATCCCATCACCACAAGCAGGGCCCACGTCGCATTAGCGCGGAGGGGTATGAACGATACTGCGATATAATAATGAATGTGCCATGTATTGCGTAACCCCCGCAGTATAAAAAAAATGAACAAAAGGGCAAACCGAATAGAACTCCACGCTATGCCGTGTGACGAACTATACAGACATCGCTGAGGAGTCTTTGGCACCAGGGACACCTATGCCCGATCTCTTCTTGATTTCCTCCTCGAAAGCCTTCCGCCCCTCGACAGGTGCAGGCCTCGCGCCTGCGACCTTTAACCACTCACCGTTGAAAGCGTTAACGAGCCAATTGTTCAGTTCTTCGCCCCGTCAGTACAATATCATTCAAACCCGTCGAGTGCTAGATTGCATAAGGCGGACTCACTATCGTAAACAATACGGTTCGCATTGTGGA
Organism: Monosporascus cannonballus; assembly: GCA_004154925.1. Taxonomy (NCBI): domain Eukaryota; kingdom Fungi; phylum Ascomycota; class Sordariomycetes; order Xylariales; genus Monosporascus; species Monosporascus cannonballus. The sequence continues at coordinate 52,117 of QJNS01000083.1, forward strand.
AATATATACCGTGATTGCTGTCCGGAAACATGTGTAAGTCGTAGTTTTCGACGCCAGCCAGATCCAGTTTATCCAGTAGGGTCAGTGTATTCTGCATGTGCACGTTGTCATCAGCAACGCCGTGCATGATGAGGAAGCGCACGTTCTCGCCCAGTGCCGTGGCGTTACTGATGGCCGTACCCTCATAGCCGTCGGGGTTCTCCTGCGGCGTCAGCATGTAACGCTCGGTGTAGATGCTGTCGTAGAAGCGCCAGTCGGTGACAGGGGCGACGGCCATGCCGTACTTGAAGGTCTGCCCGGCGTCGTGCTCGAGCGTCTTGAGCGTCTGGAACCCCCCGTACGACCACCCCCAGATAGCGAGGCGCGACTCGTCGGTATATGGTTTGTTGGCCCAGATCTTGGCAGCGGCGATCTGGTCATGAGCCTCCCACTTCCCGAGGTGCTTGCGCACAATCACGCGGGCCTTGCGCCCGATGAAGCCTGTGCCCCGACCGTCAACGGTGACGACGATATACCCGAGATTAGATGCTATGTAGGACTGGAAGTCGACAGCAAACTTCTTGTCGACAGATTGGGATCCGGGACCCGAGTATTGTTGGAATAGAACAGGATACCTTTTCTTGGGATCAAAGTGAGGGGGACGACGCTCCTTGAAATTTAGCTCGAAACCGTCAATAGTGATTTGACCGTAGTTGAGCAAAGGTAGCTCATGCTTTTTTGCCTTCTCCGCCAGGTCTTTGTTCTCTTCAACAGCGTATTCGTATGACTCCGGATTGCTAGGAGTACTTATGACCTTTTGCCAAGGGATGTTCGGCCCGAGGTACGAGACGAGCGAGTACCCGGCCTTGCTGGAGAAAGATGCCCTATAATAACCTTCCTTCCTGGTGTCCGTGACCGGCTGAAGGTCTGATCCATCCAACTTGACGCTGTAGACATGTCTTTGAATGGAGGATTCCTTGGTCGAAACGAAGTAAATGAGGTTATTCTTCAGGTCCACGGCAGAGGGTGCGGCCACAACCTCCCACTTGCCTGAGGTGAGCATGATGGGCTCGGCGGCGTCCATAGGACTAAAATACGCCAGGTGATCTCTATCATCATGAATGACGGTGTCGACATAGCCGTCTTCGGGCCTGCCGTTCTCGGGGTCTGCGGGGATGTAGGTCGTGTCATGCGATATCTCAAACCAGCCGCCGTCAATCTTGTTAACATCGACGGTTCTTACGGTTTTGCCGGTTCGAGCAGCCACATCCACGAGAACAACGCGCATGACGTCGCTAACACGGTTTGTCTCCTTGATAAGCACCCTGTTGCCAGCCCACATGACGTCTGTGACGAGGAGGTCATCTGGCTTAAACTCGCCTTCTACATCGACAGAGAAGACGTCGCCTCGAGCTAAGTCGTAGAACAGCAGGTCCACGAACGGATTCGGGGAACCAGCTTTTGGGTACTTGAGTTGCTGGACTTCTGGATAGGCTTCCTGTCCTGGAGGAGGCTCTTCGCCACTCGGTCTATCGATGAAGAACTGAATAGGATATTCGGGGACTAACGTCTCGTTGGTCCGTAAGAAAGCTAGATAATCCCCGTTTCCTGACCACCACGTCGCGCTACTGTCCCCGAAGACCTCCTCTTCATATACCCAGTCAGGAATACCGTAGAAGTACTCGGGCCCACCGTCTTTGGTTATCTGCACGACCTTGTTGCTTTCGAGGTGTCGGATGTAAAGGTTGTTGTTGCTCGTGAAAACAATCGCATTGCTCTTCGGGCTCCACCGCGCAGACTGTACCTTAAGATTCGAGTCGCCCGGGTCCAGCGGCTCGGCGCCCTGCGTTTCGACATCGAATATCCAATACACACCCGTAAATGAGTGCCGCCAGACGGCTTTGGTGTTCGTTGCGATGAGTACCTTCTTCAGATCGGGACTGGGCCACAACTTCTCAGGTGATAGTTGTCGGTCGCCAGAGCTGAACTGCCGACTGCGCATCAACGTCTGAGAAGCCATGACTTGGCCGCTGCCGGTGACATGCTCTTGGTTGAGACTGCGGACATCCTCTACCACCAAGTAATCCTTCCCGGCAGCGCCCCTTTCCAACAGTAGCCCATCTTCTCCGTTTGCTCCCTCGATCCAACTGATCTCGTGACTATTCGCATACCAGTAGCCGTCGTGGATTTGATCAATTGTAATCTTCTTGCCGGATCTGAGCGATGCAGTTGCTTCCGGGTCATGTTCCTCTTTCTGTGATGAATGGTTTGAAGACAGGTACATAAGCAGGCCAGCGCCCCATGATGCGACGATTAAAGCTCCAAGGATGAGAATTATCCGTTTGAGTTTTTTGTCCACTTCTATGATTCTGCCACCAGGAGCGGAAGCCAAGAACGCTTCACGCTCATCATGGGAGCCCTGATTCAGGGGATCCTCATCATTAAAGTCGGATAAGTTGCCGCTGAGCTTTTCCCTTTCGCCGAGTCGTTCGAATACAAGGCTAGTAGTCGACACAGAAGAAAGCGAGTCGCTAGATGATCTCGGAGAAGCTGTACCTAATTAGCTGTCGGTCCAACCATTCATTCGGTGAGCCGACTCGGATGTTGCTCCATACCCATCTTTCACCGTTCACCAGCTACTTGTTCATTGTCCAGTGTGACAACCACCGCAGAATCTGCCGTTCATGAATTTGTCGACCAATAGATTAGGACTTTGCACTAAATGATATTGCAGCTATTACCTGGTCTTAATACCATTGTGAACATTAGAGAAGGAATGACCAACTTCACCGTGATATAAGCCAAACATATGCGGTTGATGTTGCGCATGGACGTTGTAAGGGGAAGGCTCATTATCGATAAGTTGTCCTTATCTCCTTATAGCGTGGAGGCGCTATGGCTGTGCTGCAAGTCTGATAAGATAAGTGCTCACAGATATGTACCTACTGTAGGTAAGTTACGGTTGATGTACACAATGACAGCATCTCCACCAGACAATCCCTACAATTACCGGTATTACAGTTACAAGCTCAACTCCTTATTTTCGTGGCGGATCTAACCGGGCGATTGGCCAGGGGCATAGTGCCATGGGGGCTTTCCCAGCTTCTCCCCACATTTTCTCTCCACTACTCTTGTCCACATTCCATTCATTCAGCTTCTTCCACCGGAAAGGCGAGAATTCCGCTGTCTACGAAGTACGAAGTATATTAAAGCAGCGCCCATTTCTGCTTACGGCGCAGTATTATGAGAATTCCTGCTCCCACGCTCCCTTGCTCCCATAGGCGGCTGGATTACGCTGGGGGACCTCTGCCAAGATAGGGCAAGGGGTAAGAACTTATCTACCATTAAAGCCAGGTCCCTTCAGCCCCGTGATGCTGAGGCACGCGAGACATACCCCACTCTTACCAAACATACAGACAGATACTAGTACCAGCAGGTATTCACGAATACTGTATTGTGGAGTCCCACAGTGGAGTATGTCTCAACCCATAATGCTGGTATGGCACGCTTGCACTTAGTATGACGGGTAAGTTAAACTTCTCGGAGATATTCGCGCTTACTTATTCGATACATATGTGCAATTACTGTGTACTCCAAGACAGTCTACGCGGGATGTCAGTACGGTATCGCCCCTCGCACGCCCCACGGGTACTGGACAGGGCAGTTTTATTTCGGCCTCTTGCTGCGTACAGATGAAGCCAGAACCAGTGAAACGGCGGTCCTCGGTAAAATCGGGGTTATCCAAGCGGTGCGTTCCCGCAGCTTTAATATAGAGGGGAAAGTAAACTTCTTCAGGAGGGATCACCCTTGACTGAGGACTTGGCAGGTAGCAGCACTCCCTCATTCGCCAATGGGGGCGCGCTTATGCGCGGGCTACACTTATTAGCCCTGTTGCCCGCCGCAGTAATCGAATCGGTCTTGAGCGGAGAGCAAGGGAGGATGAATAAGGATGAAAACTCCTGCCTTGCCCTTACCACGTTGGCTAGGAACCACTATTGTATGTGAATACTGGAATTTTTCGCGTGCCCATTCAGGCCATTTCGAGCCCATTGCCACGCCAAAAAACCCAGTCGGCTTGAGTGTGACCTCCCAGTCGTTCACCATGCAGTGTAACTCACGGCGCTGTCCTGATATTATGACAATTGTGGTTAATATTGCGACCCGCAGGCTGCGTGTTGCTGCTGGCCAAGCAATTCGTGCGTTTGCCAGCGAGTCCTTGTTGGAAGGCCATCATTTCCTTTACTCTATGGCTTGACTGCCGAGCCTCGTATTCAATCCCGGTGGCGTGCTTTCTCCCATCAGGCAGTTACTGTGGGCAGTAATGGTCATCCAGCCAGACAGCTCTTCTCCCCACCTTCGCATACAAATTATAATGCTTTTATAATCCGTTCACCCCTCAACTAGGCGTTTCCCATATATGTCCGGGCGTCTTTCGGTAGTTGTGCTCGCTGCCGTGTCTCTCATTTTACTCTTTATGTAGCGAGTTGCTACGTTATTCTACACTCGTTTCCGTACTGCCTACGCTACCTCATTGACGAGATGGTCTCATCTATTATCATTCCCTTCCTCACGGCCGCTCTCTTTGGAGAAGCCGTAATAGCGGCGTGTTCTTCTAATCTCGTAATTGATAATTTCTCACGGTGGTCTAGCAACACGAACAGTTTGGGTTCTTGGACGAGCGGTACGGCGCCAGAGTGCTTGTTCACTGAGTCGCATCGATTACTGACAACGGCCTGCTGCTAGATGATGGGTCGATGACTTCGATCTCTGCGTCTGGAAACGCGCTTCGGTTCACTCCTAAGGCGGACTCCTATTTCTACGAGACGTTTCCTTGCACAGCTGCGTCTTCACAAGGATATAGTGGTATATCCTTCTCGATCAAAGGTCCCGCTGGTGCATCGGCTGTGCTAGAAATCCAGACCAAATCATCTTGCGCGGCTGAGACATACAGTAGCTTTTGGGCCGAGGTCAGCGGCTTGACCGGATCGCAGCAGACAATCACCCTGTCGTTCGACACATGGACTGGCGCGAACCCAGATGCCGTCACTGCCTTGGTTTGGTCCGCGTTCTCCAAGACTAATTCGGAATGGCAACTTGGTCAAATCCAATTCGTGTGCTCAGGTCCTAGTAACCCGCCTAGTGAGGCTTGACTATATCTGCCGTTCTTCTCAGGCTAGGACTAACTCCGCTATAGATCCTACACCTACAACGGCCACTACCTCTCGTCCATCGCAGCCTACTGGCAAATGTTCAAATTTGGTTATTGATGACTGGGCGTCCCAGTCTCGGCTTACCTTCTTGTATTACAACGCGATGATCCGACCCACCAGCGATGATGGCACTATGCAGTCCATCGTCGTGCATAATAACAACAGAGTGACGTTGACTCCAACCAACAAGGACTCTTACTTCTATACCAAGACTACATGTGTTAACGCCGAGAACACGTACGGTGGTCTCTCGCTGCGCATCAAGGCTGCGCGTGGTACCACCTTCAACATCCAACTGAGCTCTCCTGCAAGGTGCGGAGATGAGGAGGAAACTTCTTTCGCCACCCAGACTACGAGCGAGCTCGGTTGGACGTTTGACGGAACTGAAAGGCTCTATAGCATCCCTTTCTCCAAATTTCCCGGACTAGATCTCACTAAGGTCCAGACAGTATTCCTCTCCGGATTCAGTCGTGCAGTGACTTTCGGACCCCTGGCTTTCTACTGCGGCCAGACGCCATCCGAGTACGAGGTTCCAGCCACCACGGCTCCTCCAGGACCAACTTCCACAGTTCCGGCTCCTTCTGGTACTGCTACTCCTCTCGTGATCGATCAATTTGGCAGCAACGCTGTGAATGCTCTTGGTTTCTGGCACGGCGGCGATGAGGGCATGAGTCTAACCTGGGGTCGTAACCAGTTGACAATCAAGTCGGATGATCCGGACTACTCCTTCTACACCCAAGTTTCAGGCAGCTGTAGGGATATGAGGAACTTCGATGGCTCTTATCTCCATATTCAGTACAGCGGAAGCAACAAGTTCACTGTGGCGTTGCAGCAGCACAATTCCCAATGCGACCAGAGCATTGCTCCCTACCCCGAAACTTGGGATTCGATCGAGGCAGCCCGTTACTCCTCTGCTACGGACATCTACATTCCGATCTCGCACTTCAACATCGACCGCAGCCGCGTGATTGGCTTTGCTCTAAAGGGGTTCTACACGACGGACAGCGTCGTGCTGAAGAAGATTGAGATTGTCCGCTCCATTCCTACTGGTTTCAAGATTCCTAGTAAGCTCCCCACGGGAAACCTCGTCTTCGCTTGCAAGCGGCCCAACTCATTTGCCTTCGCTATCGATGATGGCGACCCGATCTACGCGCAGGAGGTCATGAACATCGTCAAGAAAGAAGGCATCAAGGTGACGTTCTTCACAGTGGGTGCTCCCCTCGAGGATCCCAGCACCAACCTGACGAATGTGTACAACGAGATGCTGGCGCAGGGTCACCAGATCGCCATGCACACTTACACGCACCCCAAGATGGAAGGCCTGCCCAGTTACGAGGCAATCGACTGGGAATACAACATGGATATCGACGCCGTTTCCAAAGCCTTCAACGGCATGCACACGCCGTACTTCCGGCCTCCGTTCGGTAACGAAGGCGCCCGGATGCGGCAGCGCCTCGCCATCACCCTGAACACCGATGAGCCCTACATTGTCAACTGGAGCGTCGATGTTGAGGACTGGCTCTGGGCTCAGAGCGATACCCCTGAGAAGCAGCTCGACGCCTTTAAGCGCGACGTCGCCAAGGGCGGTAACCTCGTAGTCATGCACTACCTCTACGCTTCGACCGTCGGCTACCTGCAAGAGTTCATTCAGATCGCCAAGGCCACCGGCAAGCAATTGATGCGTATTGACCAGTGCATGATGGACCCCAACGCTCCTCCGTTGTAAATAACCGCCCAGTCTGTGTTTTTGAGGCGCTATGGGGTGAGGGTGGATACAGTTGGGGGGATAGGATGGGATTAGGCTTAGAAAAGTTTTGGAGTAATGCATCAAGGAGAAAATTGAATATTGTTCCTATCGACGTGTACTGGAGTGTCTAAGCTCCGAAAGAGCCAAAGTCATCTTGTCGAGGACCGAACAAGAAGCTCACATTTTCAGGTGTGTGGTCTCCGCGGCCAAAGACCCTGCGAACGTTACGTATCTAAGAGGTCGTCCCCCTGGCGCTACTCATCCCAATTGCGGCGGCGGCCGGGTATCAGGGTCGATCTTCTCCACGACTGCGGCAGTCCCGTAGGCACAACACTGCGCAAAGCCGCCCATGTCGCCGGACTCAAACCGGAGGCAGATAATTGCGTTTCCGCCGCGCTGCTTCGTCTCCGTTACGACGCGGCCTATCGCGTCGTTGCGGGCCGAATAGAGCTATTTGCCTCGCGTGATTAACATGATACGCCTAACACATCGCAACGAAGCCTGAATATGTACATACCATAGATGTGAACCACCGAAGCTCACCGCCCGCCACGCTCTTCAGCACCATCGCCATGGCCGCCGCCCAGTTCCGCGACCGCACCGTCAGCCCGTACACGGTGCCGAGCACGCGCACTACCTTGTACCCCGGCAGGTCGAACATGGTGGTCGTGATCACGCCGTCGGTTTCTGTGTAACAATGCAAGTCCGAGAGTTGCGGCGGGACGTAGGACGGCTCGGCGTGTTGGTGAGAGCTCGTTGGTGTCATTGCGGACGGTAGCGCTGAAATGATGCTATATAGGCTCTAACCTGTGGCACCAACGTCGGCTGAGGTCTGAGTTTAAATCAGAATGAAAGTTGCGGTACCATGCAACCTCACTTGGTGTCGTCGGGTATTACTTCACCGGTGCCTGCCACTGGTAGCTGGAATGAGTCGAATGATGGGTGAAGTAAATACTGAGAAAGTGGTTCGGCAATATGCCTCGAAGCAGCATAACTGCCATGTTTTATACACAGATTCTCCAGTATAATCTGAAGCCTGCATATCACTTGACATCCAAGAGTGACTCGTTGCGGCGTGACAGACATCCTCCAAGAGAAAACGCCTTGAATATCTCAAGACATTTTCTGATTGGTGAATCGGATCTCTACATAAATGACTCGTATTTCGTATTTCGGTTGCGCATCGCTTGGCCCAAAACCAAGCATGCGGCTGAAGTGGCTGTGCGATTGCCATAAGATACCAGCCGCAATACGGGAACAGCCGCGTGTGCTGAGCAATACATAGTACCGGTAGAGGCCAAACGCCGCTAAATTTATCCTGGTTTCGCGGGCTCCGATTGCCTTAAAAGCTTAAAAGATCTATGTAAGCACGTGATTTTTCATTGTGGCCTCGGATAATACCAGGGTCGTATTCTAGTTTAAGGCAAATGCAGTTATCGAGAAATATGTATTCTGACCCCTTGTCGCCTTCTATCAGATAGGGAGACTCTTTTAGCCAGACAATATCCCAGTTGCCAGTCATACCGCACCTCCTCTTAACGAGGGCAAGTAGAATGCCCCATTTTTATCGTCTTAGCGAAAGCCAGCAAGAAAACGCCACGGGCAGTGAAGCACGTCCAGGGAACCGCCACCGTGAACTGGAACCCTATGGGAACTCACGTTAATAGTGCCTCGCCATAGTATGGGTGAGCCTCACAATTTTTGGCAACATTCAAATTCGATAACATGGTACCAATTACCAAGAGCTGGGCATCATAGCATTACTTGTACAAACCAAAAACAGCATTGCTTGTAGAAATAAATAAAGGTGTTATTAAGCATATCAGTTTTCACGTTGTACTAGGTTTTCTGTAAATGCTGTATGCTGTGTTAAAAGAATTTTAGAATACATTATTACTCTTAAAGTCCATCTAGCGGGATATATAGGAGAGACCTACTAAGGCGGCACGATCAACGCCCCACCCCCTTAACGCGCCGGCGATTTCCCACACAAAATCGGCAAAATCGCTATATTTTCAATAATATTTTAAAATTCGAATGAAAATCAAAAAAATAAGCGGCCTTTAATATTATTATTAGTTTTAAGCCCTCTGCCGACTAAGCATAGCTAAAAAATTGTAATAATTATGTAATGTTTTTAGATATTTTATTTTATTTGAAATTATGTTTTATTATATATGTTATACGTAATAAGAAAAAATTAATAACTTTCTTAATTTTAAATATATTAAAAAGATATTTCATATATTATTATTTATTTATAAAAGTTACATAATTAGGATCCCTAATTTTTAATATCTTTATTAAATATAAAAATATAATATAAAACGTAAAAGTGGAATAAAAATAAAAAACATTTTGTATAAGAAAAATAATATTATATTTTTAAATAATAATAACGTAATAAATAATACGTATATATAAATAATATTTTAATACTTTATAGAAAATTAATTAAAATTAAATTAAATAATAAAATTTTATATTTATTTATTTTTGTTATATATTTATTCATAACTAAATTTACTCGTCTGATCTTAACATTTTGCCATACAATTTGTATGTAAAAATGTTAACGTTTGATTTTGTCAACTTTAAACATAATTTTCTTCCTATAAATATAAATATTTTTAATAATATTCGATATATCCTCTTATTTTAAGGTCTTAATTGTTATTTCGTTATCCGTTTCTTAATATCTATTTTTGTTAATTAGTTATAAATATGCAGTTTTGTTGATTTTGTATGGGAAATGGCGGCGCGTTGGGGGGGGGCGGGGCGTTGATCGGGGTGCCGCCTTATTTACTAGTTAGTGCACCACACTGGCAAAACATCACCTACTTTGTGCCTCGACAGCAGTTCGTTCGTCTATAGTCAAGATTCAAAGATACGACTCTGTTAGGGGCCGAACTAGCCAATAGTTCCAGGGTTCATAAGCAACACGTTGCTTCCTAATCATGCCCCATATTCCTCGATATGGATTATCGTTGAAAACATCGCAGAAACTAATAAGACCAGGTCACTATATAGAGACAACCCTAGGACGCGTACACAACACCGCAGCAAGACCGCGTTTCGAGTGTGAAGATTGGCCGTCAGGTTCCTCGGTGGAGGGCAAGTATCCTGCTATTTGAGCTCCGGAATTAGTGTTCGAGAATCCACGGTCAGATGCCGCCTCGCGCCGGAATAGCATATAGGCCACGAAAGGGACTCATAATGCCCCTTCTTCATTACCTCCTTGACTAGTCTTCTCAGGCGTCTCCCCCTCCTCCCCTGCAGGAACATACGTCCCTACGAAAGCTCGCGTCTCTCCTTTACTAGAATCAAATAAGCATCTTGCGGTACACCATTAGATAAAGCTTGACGTAGGTACGGCTGGCGCGGCAGTCGTTGGAGGATTCAATGGATGGCCAAGGTTATCGCCTCCTTACCATTGGGACCAAACCGACAATCTATGAAACCAAAAGGAAGCTGGCTGTGCGTTAACTGTCTGTAGGCATGCGGTCAGTCAGACATTGTTTGACTCGAGGGATGATTGACTTGGGCTATTGGGCTACGGAGAAATAGGATTTCGCGAGAGAGGGGCAATAACTGCATACGAAGCTGGTGACTAAGCCGGATGTGTGGTTTTGATGCTTATACAACTACGCACACACCATGGTCTAGGATGGTCAAACCCCGTAGCCATTATCTTTGTGTTACCCCTATTCGGTGATCACGGCTAATTTCCTTGTCCTGTGCACGTATGTGCGTTTACATTGAGAGCAAAGCATACAACTATAGGCTACTAATATCAAAATCCCTCCTGCTCTACGGAGTGCATGTTGTTGAAAGAAAAGGAAATAGTCGGGGAATCTTCTACAGTTCAGCATTCTCGCTTAAGCAGCATACTATATGTATGTCCGAAATGTCTAGGTATCTGGTGTTGGTCCAATACTACTAAATAGTCCATCGGCAGCGGTAGAACCCAAGTTGATACGAGCGACACCGCCCGCTACGGGCTCACAGCTTTCCGACAGCTGAGCCGCACAATGCGTGGAATGCCCAATGCTCGTGGTCTTGTTTTCGACAAAGTCCATCCGGTGACTCATGCAATAATGTAGCTTCCTCTACTGAAGTAATCAAGCTCAACGTGGCAGCTTTGGAAACGATCATTCACAGTTGCCGTAGGAATATATGTGAAATTACGATACTCTAGTACCAAGCAAGGTACCGGCTTGTGTTAATGATGATGTTGTACTCAGCGGCCCATAGCTGCTCCGGCCGGAGCGCCTGAGTCATATTCTCATCGCTATAGTATTTGCGGTCCTCAAAGACCGCCAGAGACTGGATCAGTCGTACGAAGACACATCCCGGCGGCATCCAGCCATAGAACATGAGCTCCATGACGCACCCCCGGGCCCCCGCTACATGCTGGACCACCCGAAGTAACTTCCATTCCTCAGCCTCCATCTCGGCGGCTGTCTTTGGGGTTGGAAGGGCACCATGGACGGAGAACACGATGGCGCAACGACAATGGTTGGTATGCAAACTAGACCGAAATATAAACCGATCCATAACGACTACGCAGGCATCGTGGGTCGCACGTCCATATCAGAACTGCTGGAGAGCAGCTTGTACTCGAGCTCCTGCATAAGGAGCACCTATCTGACCTCACGACATCGCTGGCCCCATAGTATAGTGTGTCTAAAAGATGTACAAAGTTACTGAGAGAAGATCGAGTTCCTCCAGGAGTGATTGCCTTTCTCAGCATTAGAAATCTCGCTACATTCATAGTTATGGTCTCGTTGCTGGCCACTTGACAACAAAGTACACCATGCGTCAACTGACCCCAAGTCGGCGTTGCCCCGAGCCAGCGCACCTCGCACAGAAGCCTATGCCACAACTACTCAAAGTAGCTTTCTATCCCGACGACAGCCTTTTCCGAAAGCCCGACTCGGTGGGCCTTCGTCAGGAACGCTAGAGTCCGAAACCACCAAATTATGCGTTCATTCTACAAGACTACGAACAAGGTATAACCAGTCCAGCGTAGGAACTTGTAAATGTTGGTCAATTTTGGCACAATTTAGATGCAAATGACTAGCAACCGCTTTCCTCTTCTTGCGTTAACACTGAGATAAATACATAATTGGACATGACATGGGGCACGCGATATCGAGAGTGACTATCTCAGAACAATCTCACTTCAGTGGGCCAAGTATTTCCACCGAGAGGCATACTTGAGCGTAAGGCGCCTGCTTGAAAAGGAATCATGAAGGGTAGGCTGTCGTAGAATGAAGGCAAACTAAGATTCTATGTACAAGTCGAGGACCCCTTGATGCGCCGTGAGATATTAGCTGGGGCAAGACGGGAAGGCAGCTGGCTGTGGAAACTTCATTCGTCTGCCTGGCTATTGGTGAGCACGGCAGTTGCGGTCGTAATGAACGCATCGTACACTTTAGCATAGGAATCCCCCTTTTCACACTTCACGTGATGTCTCGGTTGCCTTAACCCTGCAAACCGAGCCACTGTTGGTCCTTTGCTTTATCTGCAGTGCAAGGGAAGCCCAGAGTTACACTATAACTGGTTATGAGACCCTGACATCACACACTGGAGCATTTGCAACTGAGGAAAAATAAATGATCAGGTTGACTCCTCCAAGGTCCCAGCTAAAGTAACAGGGGTAATGATGCCTCTTTAAATGCATGCAAACACAGCTGTCGCTGTGAGAAAGCGATACGGAAGGTGTTTGAGGCTAGTCCCTTATAGGGCTGATGAAATTAATTCAAAACCTAGCTATTGTTCATCTACCGACCCTTAGTTTTCACACTAGTGCATGTGCGAGCTCCCGAGCGATAGTGGCCATCCAAGCCAAAGGGAATCACCTGGCTCCCATAGACAGGGCTACTGCGGCCACATATCGCGAAACTGCGTGCGCCTCACAGTCGCATCCGATCCCGGCTCTGGCCTGCTTGTTCTACCCCTGTACCATACACTCCAGTTCTTGAACCTCTTCGGCAAGCTACGAGTCCGCCTTGCTACATCATGCACGGCCTAGAAGCTTTACAGGATAGTCGAGTCAAGCACATACGGTAGTGTTTTCATCTCACAGAACAGATAGCACTCAACGTACTAATTACGCTCGTCCACTCCTGCAAATGCAGGAGCTCAACAGCAGGGACCACCAATCTACCACTCTACCCATGCAGGTCCTTGAAGGAGAAGAAGGGGGCAGCGTTTCCTCCTCTGTCCACCCGGATTGAAGCTGTGGAATATGCCTCCTATTATCTCCAAGTTGCGGATCGCGATTCGACGGCTTAGAAGATGAATCGTTTCTTATCGGAAAATGCTTGTTCGGGGATGGTGACTTGGCGTCGGGATTCGCATCCTTCCCATGAGGATTTGGTTGAGCATTTGGGGAAGTTGTTGTTGGGTGAACATTACTCTGCACAAAGCGATCTGAAGAGGAAACGGCCGAACGCTTAACGATTTCTGCGGGCCTCTTGGATCCGTCTAAATATATTTGTTGCCTCAGACTGGGACGAGCTGCTGCTACTAGAAGTCGTATCTTCTGAGCTGGACATTTATACTGGAGATATGAAGAGCCTCGTGGTAGCCGTTATGGGAGGATAAGGAGACTACAAAGTGTCCTGCAATCTTATATATCTTCTCAGGATGCAAGTCTGTTCACTACGGGATCCGAGTCATATCAAGACATCTGTCATATCTCGCCATGGCATTGCATACATGATCCCATAAGTGCCATACTGTATAAAGCCCTGTTAGAAAATGAAAAGGATTAACTAGCCGCAAGAAGATAGGGGCTAGGAGCAGCCTGCGACCCATATTAATTCTAGCGGACGGCTTTGAACTGGGCATGTTGCCGTTCAATACGCGTCACTCACGTTTCCATCTCCGGGCTATCCGGCAATTGCACAAGTGTAACCTCCGCGTTCCTCCAAATTAGCCAGGATGAAATCATATTTCCCGGATCCTTGCCGCACTTCCTGTTGTCAATTTCAACTATGGCGATCATTTCCTAGCTTTATGTTCTCCCCCTTTTCCATGGCTATAAATTCGACCGTCGACACCCCACGGCCAGTTCAATATAATGCCACAGTTAGTATTCGCCAGTCGGTACGTGTACTCGCTAAACCTTCTTCTGCACTAGCCTACGAGTGAAGCTCTGCAGCTACTAAGTAATCATCGTTCACCATGGTTCCCTCAGCCTTTCTCTTCGGCCTATTCGCGTTTGCAGTTGCCCGTCCGCCATTTAAGCGAGGTACCGGAACCGTAAAGTGCCCGATCGTGCTTGACGGACGGGTACCCGTCGACACCGAGTTGTTTGACTTCGACTCGTCCGCTACAAGCCCCTTTAATCCGGACTTCATCAGGGGCCCTGAGAAATTCTCTGAGATTCTTCTCTTCCCTGATGTACCGAATTCGCGGTTCGACGACGAAAGTTACAAGTCGGTCGAGGTCACGATCAACGATCAATCCGTCTTCCAGAGTCAAAAGGGATTCAGAAGAATTGGACTGCAAATACAGGTAGGAGTCTCTCGGCCTGAAACTTTGCTTTAGCCTCAGGTTCTAATTTATTTGGTCTAGGGAGACGAGAATACTGGAGGCCCTGGTACAGTGGGGGTGAGGACACTTCACTGGAGTGTGAAGCAAGATCCCGCACGCACATTGAATCTTACTCACGAATACCTAGTAAGCAAGATTCTCTACCTTTTTAGATACGTGCCGACAAACTAACTCTTATCCCAGAACGTATGGCACGAGACAAGCACGGTGAGTAGATCTGTAACGGACACGTCGACTTCACTATGGGAGTTGCGTCGCTAACATGCCTGTAGTATGTTCATCCCCAGATCACCGCAATTCTTTCTCTCAGCGTAGACTCTCAATCACACTCCTTTATTAGCCTGTCCAAAGATACATCTATTCTGGTACAGAGCTAGGCCGCGAGGTTATTGACAGAGGACTAGGTTCGATGGTAACCAATTTAATTTTCAGACGGGCACAATCATCGGCCAATCCGGAAACGAGAACACCTTCAAGATACTGGATCGAGAGAACATTGAAGTATGGTCAACTCCGATCAACTGTGAAGAATGGCAGAATTTTGCTGTCACGCTGGACTTCAACAAGAAGTAAGGGGAAATCCGGCACTCTCCAAGTGCACAGCTATAGGGGGAACTAACAAATTTCTAGCACACTGCAAGTTTATTACTCTATAGGCGACGCGCCGCTTGAGGCAGTAACGCCAGCGCTGTCGAATAACAATGCCGGTCAAGGGCAATACCAAATGGGGATCTTGAAGAAACCCACTGGTACTGACGACGTGGTGAATAGCGGGTTCCAGGAGACGGGCCTCGATGAGGGGCAGATCTATGGAGGAATCTTCCTCGAAGACAGCACTGACGGTTGTGTCTCTTTGTAAGATCATGGAGTCCTAGGTGCACGCTGTAGCTAGGGTTATAGTAGGGCTTGCTGAATCCTACTAGCAAATTCTATAGTCCTGTGTTCTCAATATATATGATTATATCACAGCACCAAAGCCGAATGATGGGTCAAAGTGAGGCTCAGGCGCCTGGTACCTTCAAGTCGCTGAACAGCGGAATAACCAACTCCTCTTGGTAACTCCCCATTACAAGGGGCAAAGCTGCACTTATAGTATTCAGCGCGTGGTTGCAACCCTTGTTGTGTAGCCATAATCTATCAAATACTTGGGGACCGCTTAGACAGGCGAAGAGTACAAAATGGTCCAGCTCTGCGGGTGTGGCGGTCTTGGATTTTGCTTAGTCGTCATTATCAGCTCAATTCGAGTTTGGGAGGACTCGAAACTCTGACTCAAGAGACCTTTGAGTATGTTTGTACAACTCGACACTCAACTTTGAAAGTTTGTAAGCTTCAAACAGAAGCTGTGGCCATTAAAGGTAACACGTAGTAGTCGCGCGTTCGGATGCAGACAATGATGAACATATTGTTTTAAGGAATAGCGGTGACAGCCCTGCCGAGAATAATACAGCAAACAGGTTTCTAACATGGTCATCAACCAGCTATTGATCTCCTATCAGCCACCTTCTGTCTGTTATCCAGCAATTCGAATAACGGTACAATGACAAGAATGCAATTCTACGCCCATAGGATTCGGACTCAATTCTCGGAGCCAACCTACTATCCAGTTTACTATTTAGTTGGCTGCGCTCCCCAGCATGATCGACTACAGGTTTCCAGTTCACGCACAAATCTTCATATCGTGATTTCCCGCAAAGACCCCTCGCACCTATTTCACCAGTATCACAATGGTTTCTACATCAGCCCTGTTGCGCGCAGTTGTCTGCGTGGTCCCTCTTGTCCCAGGTGATCTTCACAGGCTCTTATCGTTTCTTAACTGGCAGCCAACGGTCCAAGCATTGGTATTGCCTAAAGCAAGGTCTCTACAGCCTCGACCCAACCAGCTGGATATTCCCCTGCGCATTTCGCCTCTAGGTGCCTCGGTCACCTGGGGTACTGGGTCCACAGATGGCAACGGCCATCGCGGTCCTCTCTGCGCGTCACTCGTTGGTGCTGGCTACACAGTCAACATGGTCGGCTTCACTTTAAACGGAGCCAGTAAGCGATTTCTGGCGTTATTCCCTCACCCCGCACTCCGTAGCTCAAGTGGCACAAATTTCCTGAAGGAGTCCTTCAGGAGCTTGATGGCTCTAGCGCATGTCTAGTGACTCCCAACCAGTTGTTTAATTAACCATAGCGAACATTTACTTACCCTAGGTGTTGCAGTGAAAGACAACGAGAACGATGGATATCCAGGACTCGTAGTCCATGAGATTCATAGGAAGTCAGACAGAGTGTCGTGGGAGTTGAAACCGAACCTGTTCCTCATCAACGCTGGCACTAACAACTGCATCCGTGGGGAGAGTCCTGACCGTATCGATGCCGCGATGGACGACCTGATGGACGACATTTTTGAGGATAAGAGCACGGTCATTATCCTGTCGGGACTCCTGGTGAACGCAAAACTGGATGTTGATGAGTGCCGCCGGCGCGTAAACGAGAAGTACTCGGCAAGAGTTGCCTCCAGCGTGTCGGCTGGCCTTAAAGCCGTCTATGCAGACATGAGCGCAATCACGGTCGGTGATCTTGTTGATGGAACCCACCCTAATGATGGCGGGTACAAGAAGATGGCCGATGGCTGGTTTCGTGCCATCCAGGAGGCGTCCAACAGGGGCTGGATCAGTTGAGCGGTATTGGTGCCGGGGATTCCCGACGATGGTAACGAGGACTTGCAGCTCTAGATCCCGGTTTGTAAGGACGAGATTGCTTGCCTAGGGCTTGGGTGATCAGCACAAGGTAAATAGACAAGCCTAAGGCTGTATTATTTCTAGACTAGCATACAGGTCTCAATTTTATTGTCTTATAAAGGCATTCACTAATACATCTTCGTGACGATCTGTATAGTGATGGTTATTTATTCCGCAAAGGAAGTCGTAGAAATCTCACTCGAGAGGCTTCGCAGAGCTACGACCTTCGAGAGATGCTTGGAAATTGGGTGCCATTGCTCTCGCTTCTGCTTTTTTGAACAACTCGTAGTCTGGCATGATCTTAGCTGTGGGGCTCAGCGTTAGCTTGCAAGAATGAGCTATCTGGGCACCTAATTTGATGATACTTACAGCCAGGATGTGGTTGTGGCACTAAGTATGACTCAACTAGTGGTTGTCTCTCGTTGATATCTCGCCCTGGACGTGGATCATTGTCACCCTTTCGTCACATGGCACCTGGAGTAATCATGAGGGATATAACTGTGGCAATTATAGACCAGAAATCAATAATCCCGCCGCGAAAAAGCGACGTTGAGTTATCTGCTGAAAATACAAAGGAGTTTCCACGGCGTCCAGCGAGAAGCGAGCATGGAAGTGAATATTTCCACAGGAGTTGTAATTGTTGGCTTTCCCCTCATCAATATCACTTCAAGGATGTCTAAATTAGTTTCCATTTAGGCTCCGCCTGCAGATGCGGATTCTGTTGGGCCCTGTTACCGGATTGGACGAAGATACAACCAGGTCTGGCCACCAACCGCCTCAGAACGTGCTGACGGTTGCTGGTCCACATCTCGCAACATCACTCAGCTCGTGGAATAAGCGGCATCATCGAGGAGGCAGGACAGCGACTTCTAGATGGAGAGGCTGTTCCGTGGGAGTGGTGAGCGGTAGTGATTACTATAGTCGATGCCGCCCACCTCCTTTTCGACCTCGTGTTGCGTCCGGGATGATCACAGTAGACAAGTATCATGATATGTAACCAATGGATAATCGTATGTTGGCATAACTTTTTCTACATATGTATGGCGCAATCTATGATTCCATGGGCAAGCATCTCCAAACAGGCGGTGCAAGCCTGAAATGGCCCTTGTCTGCTACAACCCCTAACGTATATGTACAGCAACGCCTGTTTCAACAAACACCGCCATTTCGATCCTGCGTATCTACAAGTACTTACTCATAATAAGATCACGCACAACCATGGCCAATTTCACTGCCACATCAAACCCACTTACCTTAAGCTCCGATTCCCCGCCTTGCGAGTGAGCATCCTCCGCTGGGGAATGGCCGCGTTGGAAGGCGACGGTCTAGAGATCTGATTCGGCAAGACATCGCGATCATCTCGCGCGGGGGCTTCGTCATCTGGCGGGGGCAGGCGGGATAGGTCTAGCGGCCGGTCCGGGAAGATGCTCTCGTCATCAGTACCGACACTCCCGGATTTAACTGGTCTCTCGGGCTTACTTACACGGGGCCTATATGGGCAACTTTGGGGCTGAAACTGAGACTGGGGGCAAGCAATCAGCGGCGTCGGGGCTGCATTCGAATTAGTCGGGACGGGTGCAGCAACAGGGGCGATTGGCTGGGGTCCGGGGAAGAAGCAGTCCTGCGCAAGTTTCATGGAGACGTCGCTGCCTAGGAATAGTGAGTCTTTGCGCGTGCGTCTCAGAGACTTCGCCTTGGACGGCGGCTCGCCATTCCCAAAGTTGGAATCCGCTGCATCGACTGGCATCATGGTAGGTGACTCCGTGAACTTGGTGTCGATCATGAGGTCTGGGCTGGCCCCTCTTCTGAGCGGTTCCGGTGGAGGGGGCGGGGACGACGGGGTTGCAGCGTTGTTACTGGGAGCAGTTGCCCAGCTTGGCTCAAAGAATGCCGAGCTGCGTAGCTGGTGTGAGATGCCGAAGAGCTCGTCGCTCGCCTTCTTCGCAGGACAACGGTAGGCGACGTCGTTCGCGGCCCTCTCGAAGCTGGCGCGGTATGGCGAGACGAGCTTCTTCTGGTCCTGCATTGTCGGCTCCTGCTGCCCTCCCCGATACACTCCGCTGGCGGTTGACACTGACTTGTCGAGACGCTCGGAGGGCGTCGCTGGCGGCGGTGGCAGCGATTTGGTCTGCCAGCTGGCGATGTCCTCGACAGGCCTCTTGCTCACGCGCTTCACCTCGAAGTTAGACAGCGGCCGATGACCCGCGCGGACGAGGTGCTTGTTGATTTCCACGCTGACGCGCGACTCGACACGGTCTAGCGTGTGGTCGAGGAACGACTGCCGAGAGGCCGGGCTCTCGACGTACGTGCCGGCGCCCGGGCTAGAGCTGCGGCGGTGGCTCCAGCTACTCTTCTCCTCATTTGCCGTTGAGGGCGGCGCTGGGGACGCAGATGGAGACGTGAGCGGAGACCAGGCTGCGCGGGGCCCCGATGATGTGCCTGTCCGGCTACTGCTTCGGCTCCCATACAATCGGGAGAGACGGCGGCCGCGCGTGGGTCTGCGTCTGGATGAGGGCGAGGCTAACGCTGGGGATACGGACGGAAACATGGCCTCCGGATCGATGGGACTAGGCGGGGCGCTCGACCCGTGGAGCGAGCCGCTGGTTGTTAGCTCTACTAGGTCGGGGCTACTGGATCTCGTTGCTGCCACGGCGGGGGAAAAGCGGCGCATTCCATGCTCTGACAGCTCGTTCATGCTTGATGACTGAATGCCCTTTCCGGGAGCAGGGCTAGCGTGGCGAGGGGCAGGTGAGAACGTTGCGCTGCTGTGCGTGCTGAGACGGTCATCATCGGACTCGTCACCATTGGGGTCACGCATCGGAGTGCCGTCTAGGCTAAGCAGCGGGCTACGGGACTGGCGCTTCTCCCTCTTGGGTTTGCTCTTGGTTGAACTGCTCTTGTTCGGGTTGTAGGCGGAATACGACGCCGGGGGGCCGGATGGCGGGGGACTGGCGATGTCGCCGGACCGATTTTGGTTGTGCTGGAGATACATTGGCTTCTGCGGCTTATAATGAAGGGAACCCGAGCGCTTACGGGTCGACTCTTCACCGCCGCAGACGCTAGCGGCTTTTGTAGGGGAAAGCACATTGCCCGACGAATCGGAGCGTTGGGAGCGTAAGTTCTCGCGCAGCTCTTGCTTCAGCCTTAGCTCTGCCCGAGCTACATCTAGCCTGGCTCTCAAGAGGTCGTTCTTGCGCTCGATGCTCTCAGAAGACTTCCTGAGTGTGCCAGGGGTCGGAGCGACGCAGTCAGAAGCCCGCCGGGCCGGGCCGGCTATGCGTCGTTCGTCATCACTATCATCGCCACCGACGTCAGTCAGCGCGCGTCTGATGGGAGGTCCCGTCGGCGCTGGCCTGTCGATGATGACGACCTCGGTGCTCGCTTTACTTGAGACATCCCAGTCGCCTTTTTCGTCGAGGTCGATCGAGGCAGCGAATGACCGAGCATACTCGGACTTGCTAACACTGGCGCCGCCGGGACCATAGAGAGGTGACCTGGTGCCAAGCTCTGCGAGTCTCCTGAGGCTCTCTGCGGTAAGCGCCGACATGGTAGTTAAATTACAAAGGAAAGAACCTATATAGATATATCAACGGCTGTTTTGAGGTAGGACTAGTAGGGGGCCTGTCCAAAGACGATCATACTTTGGGGCAAGGAGAGGTATATACTCAGGCGCTGCCCGAATTTAAACGAGTAGTGCTTAGGAGTTGTTTTGGAACAAGACGTTTGTTGCCGGTTGTGGGCTCAAAGGGAAACGTGAGCCTGGTTGCGAATGTGCCTTCATCGGATTTAGCCCCTGAGCAAGCCCTTTGTTACGTTGCCGGCCCTCCTTGGAGACTTGAATAACAATCCCTATTGTTCATGATCTCTTTCTCTCAGGTTCCTTTGTTCTATAACTCAATTGTTGTAGCTCCAGCAAAGGATTTGAACAGGGACACGATGCAAACTGCTAATACACTCCGATCTATACTATCCTAGAAATTGTGGCCATCCTTGTTAATGCACTATCTGTCGTTGCCCTCACTCTAGTCGAAAGCCAATACTCGGTTCGTTGAAAGAATAGAGACATCATGCCAAAGTGTAGACTGTCAATTAGCCTAAGGCTGGACGACGCCTCCATGGCGGTGCTAGTCGTTAGCCAGTGTGCCTCCCCCTTACCGATTAAGCATTAGCCATAACTGCGAAGTCATGGTATGTGTGGTTGTGAAATATGGTGGTGGGTCACTCAACGATCGGCTTGCATCGGTATACGGGCAGAGCCTGCCCTGTAATTCATTCTAAGATTAATGCAACACAAAGAGAACAGAAAATACGATGCTAAATTCCGGGGAGACCAGTCGCAGAGAATTCCCAGAAGCTGTCGTCGAAATGGAGATAATGCAGCGATTGCGCGCTGACTGAATATTGAGTTCGTACCTATTTGAAGAATACTCGATTGGTGCATATCTCTCTTACTAAACACAAGTGTCCCCCTTGCATATCTTACTCAGTTAAGAGATTTATTGGCATAGTGGCGGGATTTACGGGGGGGCTACAGGTGGATCCATGGAATTGCCAGGCTCATGATCCTCCCGAGATATATCACCGCCATGTAAATTTACGGACCAAAACAACCCCGTCCTCGAGATCGACCGAGTCTAGTCGCATCGATAAACATGCATGCCCGCAAGGCGCGCGTCCCCCCCGTGGAGAACAATCGCCCTAAGCGGGGCCCGAAGCCTTTCCCAGGGACGCGGCGGAAGAGGTGCGACCTCCGGGTGCCGCCGCCGCAGCCCATCATACGCCCGAGGAACACGTACACGAGGAAGCGGCGGACCGATGTGCTGATGTGGCTGATCCACCACAAGATCCCCGAGGAGAACCAGTTCCGCCGCGGCGACTCGTACGCCTACACGCGGACGCGGGCCGGCGTCGCGCCGTTGCCGGTACACGAGGAGAATGAGCGCCGCCGCAAGTGGGCCAACGGAGAGACCATCTACCGCGCCCCGACCTACAAGGATGCCGAGCGCTTCTGGAAGGTCCCCGCCGGATCCATCTGCCAGTGGTGGAAGAAGCGGGAGAAGTACCTCCCGCCCAACGAGCTCGAGCGCGCCAACCTCATCCACGATCTGTACATGACCGGGGTCCCGGCTAAAAGCGAGTCTTCAGCGGGATCAGGGTCCGCTACGCAGCAGCAACCCGCCGCGGCGCAAAATGGTGACAGCCAGTCGGGGCCCGCGGGTCCGGGCGGCCACCAAAGCCCCATCGTGATCGACGACGACGATATGGATACCAGCGATGAAGACGAGCCCGCTCCTGAGAACACCGGCATGGAAGAGTTCGATGACGAAGAAGAGACTGAAAATCAGGGTGCACAAAGCAGCCATATCCGAAACGCCGAAGCGGAAGCAAATGGGGCGGAGAGCACCCAGCGCGATGAGCGTGCTAGCGGTGAAAACGAGAGTCCGCCCGAAGATGCCGAGGACGCAGAAGATGCAGATGCGGATGCAGATGCGGACGATGAGCAGCCATCGGGGGACATGCCCGGACTTAGAGACGCTCAAGCCGAGGATTTCGACGAGACCCATGCTGCCATATTCCGAGTGCAGAGTGTCTGAAACAACGGTCTATCAACGGCAATGGCAAGTGGTCGGCGGGTCGTTTTCAAAGCGCTCGTAGGACCTTAAAGATGCATCGTCTGCGGGCTTCCAACCTGGCTCCGACAGTTACGCTTTGGGCGTTCGTTCTATACAACGAATTCTTAGTATTTTACCGATGATTGGTCTCTGGCACACCCCGTGCAAGTATAGGAGTCCGCCCGTGGAACGCCACGGCGGTTCGAACTCACCTCTAACCTTCTACTTGAAAGCCCAGAGTTATCGAGGAAAGATATATTTCTAGATGCCTGCGATGCCGGGCGCTCTACGAGCATCACGAAAAGAGCCCTCTTTCTCCAACACAAAATCCCCGACTAAGAACGGGAGAAATACCCGCAAGAGTCCTTAACGGGAGCAAGATTTAAGAGTAGTCCTGAGACTTACACATAGAAAGCAGTAAGCGCATTCTCCGGGGGACTCACTGCTGCCGTTCTGAATAGCAAGCTGCCCTGGAACGTTGAGTGGGCTCCCTCAATGGCGCGTCACGAACTCCCTTTGATATAGCTTCATACGAGATACTATATCGATACTTTAGCTTTATGCAAGTGGTAGGAGCGATAACCGATCTTCCGATTCGGCGTAGCCAAGTGGGCGATACTCCCGTATACCAGTGGTAGAAGAGGAGCGGACATAACGGTGGGCAAATAAAGCATGTCTATTTCGGTGATCTCATTACCATTGGGATGTATGCCATTATGCCTCTTGATTAATCGTCTTATGTGCTAGTGCCCTAGCTAGTATCCGCCCTCCTATGTCCATGGCAAGCGAACCATCTGAAGCTTCTTGCCTCAAAGGCCGATCCACCGCAAATGGCGCCCTTTGGGCAGTCTGCGGAGAAGGATTCTGAATGTTCCAAGTCATTTCACCTCGTTCGCCCCATTCGCCGGTGCCATGCATATCAACAAATAGAAAGAACCGTCAAAGTGTCGGCGAACCTCCTGAGGCCATATCGTCATAATAACTCCTTACCTAGGTAGTCATCCTCCAACTACAACTTTTGATAAGCAGCAACATCATGGACAAAGGCTGGATAAACTATGTTATAGTCTCTTCGGGATGGTCTGGTGGCGCATCTTTCTTTCTGCAAGCCGCAGTATATAGCTGTCAAGCCACATAGCGGTATCCCGGAGCACCGTCGACTGTTTCGGCACGCTCGACGTATTCGCGGGCGAGGAGGTTCTCGATTCGGTTTTTTATGAGAGGAACATCTGGCTTAAACTGATTGCTAAGGACCTGTATGACTTCGGTAATGAGCTGCGAGTGGCCAAGCTCTTTCCGCTGCTTCATGATGCGAACAATAGCGGCATCGATGATATACTTGCGGGTTTCCAGATTCTTTTGGTCGGTATCCTTACGCTCCTCGTCGGTCTCGACCTTGTTGGAGGCGTTGACAGCCGGCACCTTGAGCTTGATGGCCTTGCTGACGAACTCACGATTAAAGGTGAACCGGTCTCCTGGTCTGGCGGCAGCTTTCGTCTGCGACTTCTTCACAAGGACTCTGTATGTCTTGATGACGGAGAGTGAGGTTAGCACGTTGATAAGATCCGCCTGGGGGATATTCGTCTGCGCCTGGATTTCCTCAAAAGAGAGCCATTCGCCCTCTGGGAGATCATTGAAAAGTAGGAGGACAACCATGCCATATGTCGAGACGTTGAGCTCATAACGACGCTCCTTGCTAAGCGGACCAGACGCCTTCCCCGGAATCTTGGGAAAGGTACACTTAACATCTGCGCTTCCTGCTGTTCCGACCCAGGTGAGGACGCGACCGTTACGATTCTTGGTGTAGAACTCGAAGAAACTAGCTTGAAGCCTCTGAATCTCACGCGGATATACGATGTCGACCTTCGGACCATCGGCGATACTGGATTGGCGTCCCATGACCTCCTTTGGCCAATTGTTTCCAGCAAGCACGCTGATGTTGAGGTCGATCTGATTTTCTTCGACCTCGCCAAGGCCGCGGACATGATTGCGGTATTCCTCGGTTGTCGTCTTGGATGTATGCATGTCTCTAAACATGCCTTCAAACTTCTGGGTGAAGTTATTACCGAGTTCTCGCTTCATGCGAGAGATCATCTCGCTCTCGACCTCCTGACTCTCCGATTTGCCGTGCAGTAAGCGGCGTGCCAGGTGCTTCTGGTAATACTGCTCGAATTTGTCCTTTTCGTTGAGATAGCGTATGAGTGTAATCGCCTTATCCAAAACGATGTCAACCTCCGCTTCGGTCTTGCCCTTGATACCGCGTTTGAGATTGTCGTCTATGAACAGAGAAACATACTCGGAGCTCCGGCCAAACTGGTTGATGAAATCCGAAAAACTCTTGGTGAGGGCGGTCTGGAGGATGAGATCTTCGTCAAAGCATTTCTCCCAAAGGCGATCGAACTTGTCCTTCAGCATCAACACGTCGTCAACCCACTTGATGGCTGCTGCAGTCTGTTGCGCCACAGCGTTGAGCGGCTTGGCCTTAGCCTTCTCGGCACTATCGGCGGCTTCTTGGGCGTCAGCCTGCTGCTGGGCGATAGAGAAATCGGTGCTCTTCAACGTCTTCTCAATCTCATTGCCCAGCTCGATAACCCGAACCGAAAGTCCGTCACGAAGAGCCGACTTCCTAGGGTCAACGCGCGACACAAGCTGGTATAGGATGCTAAGATCCCCGATTCTATCGTTGTCGATCATGGCTCTAATACCGCTTCCCTCGAAGTTGAGAAACTCGTCGAGGTGTTTCACTATGAGTTCTTGTTCGACGACGTTCGAGATCTTGCCATGAGTCACAGGCGAAACGATCGTCTGGCAGCGGTCAGCCTCCTCGGCGAGTCGTCGCTGGGTATACCGGAGCCAGGCGCTGGCATCTGCTTCGCGAAGCAACTTATCGCACTCTGCCTTGTAGAAGGCGTGGCTGTTGTTGATGTAGGCGGGTTCGAAGGTAGTTAGGTATAGACGCTCGTGCTCGTGCTCTTCGTCTGTCTCGGAGAGGGCCTCGAGCATGGAGATGCAACTCTTCAGTAAGGCCTTGTCAATGACGTCGCCCTCCCTCTCCATATTGATCTGATCGAGAATGGTGGCATTGAGGATGTCGAAAACTAGACAGGGGGAGCCCATCTCGTGGAGGCTAGAGCGCAAGATGTGGTCTCGGTATAGGCCGATGGTGGCAGCAAAAATGGGAGGTGTCCCCTCAGTCGCTTGAGTGAAACCCCGATCGAGGTACATTAAGATATCGGCGATCATATTCATGCTCATATTGTGATTCTCCCACGACGATCGAATGCCCTTCAGGAACCTCTCGCCCATGGACCGCCGCTCGACCACGCTCGTACCGGGCACATCATCGAGAGTTATGCTGATAAGGTTCTTGGTGACCAAAGCCCAAATAGGAGGGCGGACTTGCTCAGCGAACCATCCTTCCTCGAACTGCTTCACCCTGTCATAAAGTTTCGGCCCGGACTTCTTCAGGACTATCTTGTAGGAATATCGGTAGAGCTGCTCGAAAGAGAGCTTCCCAGCGTTTCTATTGTGGATATCAACAAGCGCATCTCGAAGCTTCTCCCAGCAGTTCTCGAAATCGTCAGGGTTACCGGCCTGAACCATAGGCTACTGCCAAGTTAGCAGGGGGAATTTCTTAGGGACTCTGGGACATGTTTGGGATAGGCGAGTAGGAAATAAGCGGCATACCCTTCGCGGAGGGCGGATGCGGCCGCCTCGCATCCCTCCCCGACCCGTGATCATCTTGCATATGGGTGTATGGGAAGGAAACCGGGGCTAGGACTAATGGGTAGTAGGTCGTCGAAGTCCTATGGATGATATCTCGGGTACGTTAACTAAGCATTCCCAGGTGAGTGTTTGTTGGAGCATGCTGCCTTCAGAGAAGGGACGAGGAATAGGCAGAACATGAAGAATAAAGGCAGGTAGTAAGACAAGTGCGCATGGCGGTCGCACGTTCCAGAGTTGTTTACTGAAAACAGAGAAGAAGGAAAAAGAAAGGGGGCTCGTACATGCAGTCAGCCAGTCGAGTCGATCTATTCCTGAAGGCCAAAGAAACACGGAACATAAGGCAGGATGTGGGGTGTCGGAAGCTAGAGCCAGAACGGTCCAGGAAGAAGGGGAGGGGGCGTGTGTAAAATGTAGAAAAAGAAGAACAATGGGGAAGTAAGTCGTAGAGCTCGACAATATGAAATCCGATTGAACATCTACATATAGGACGTGTCAAGGCGTTTGTTAGGCCGCAGGGCAGGTGATTGAGGCTGAGAATGCGTATCATCACATGGCTAGGTGGTGTGTATGTAGGTGTAGGTTGCTTTGGTTGGTTGCTTGGTTGGTTACCTAGGAAGGCACTTGTGCCTAGGAGTTGCGGTAGGTATAGCCTGGATTCGTACAGTAATCGTGATGTTAGCGCTATCGCTCTCCCAGACGCCGGAAAGGCCGATGACTAGGTACACTCCATGTACGGTCGCCTTCGTCCTCCGATCCTCTAACCCTGGCAACTCGTCCGCTGGTACATCATGGGTGTGCATCTACCCAGCAGTGGACGGAATCACGGAATTTCGGAATTTGGCATGCCAACTGATACTATGTTAACTGGAAGATGCAAGGGACGGGTGGCGGCGGTGGAACATCATTGGGCATGTAAACTACGGGAAAAGGTATGCCCTTACGTAACTCGGGATGGAAAAGTGAAAATGACAAGAGCCGGATTCGAACCGACGAAGATTTCGACAGCAGAATATTCTCGCATTATCGCGAGCTAAGGGGGCTAAGAATATACGACTTGCAATCAGGCCCTATTTTTAAGGGCTTTGAGATATTTATGGGTCTTTCCGAGTAAGGCTAGGGGGTACCCTCAACTACCTAAAAATTTGAAGGGCTCCAGGCGCGACCCGGGAGAGAGGGCTTATCGGACTTAAAATATTCGATAAGGAGATAGAAACCTTCCTATCGCCATCCCAAAACCCTTGAAGCTTATATTACTGCGATCTCCGGTAAGTAATCAGTCACCTCTGGGGGTAGAGCCCCGTGATACCGGCGTCCACCCCCACCCATATCTTCCGCCTCACCAAGTCTTAAAGCTTAACTTTGAGGTCGCCTGCTCAGTGGCATGCCAAGGAAGAAATGATCAACCGTTTCTTGGGTATAATCTGAAAATGGCATCAAGACTACACAACAGCATGCTCCACCGAATAGCGAGTTCATCCAGGGTCCTTACCTCCGTCCCCCGTCCATATCCACGCCTACCTCGGACTCTGCAGCCCCTACATGCATCCCGCCGGTTGAAACATACGATACCGAGACCACCACCACGCTCGCCGCCGTCATCTACCTCGTCCGCTAACCCCTCCGCCGCATCATCTCCCGAGAAGAGACCGAGGAAACAGTTCGAACCCCATTACCAGTTGACCTTCACCTGCGTTCCCTGTAGCGGCCGCTCCTCTCATACCGTTTCGAAACAGGGATACCACCATGGCTCCGTCCTCATTACATGCCCCTCATGTCGCAACCGCCACGTCATCAGCGACCACCTCCACATCTTCGGCGACCGTAAGATCACCGTCGAGGACCTCATGCGGGAGCGTGGACAGTTGGTCAAGCGAGGGGCTCTAGGAGAGGACGGGGATGTTGAGTTTTGGGAGGACGGGACAGTCGCCGATGGACCAGATAACACCACCAGCGATGCCGTGAAGGAATTAGACCACCAAGGAGAGGAAGAAGCAGCTAGCCGACTGCGCGAGACGAGGGGCCCGTCCGCCCAGTCGACCAATACAACAGTATGCCCGTTGCCACCTCTGGGAACCGGAGGCGCTCGCTCGACGGTGGACGGTACATCACATTCCCAGTCCTTACCCTCCACACGACGGCAGTACTCTAGTAGGAGACGAGCTTGGGGTACAGCCATGTCGCCGGTAGACTTTCAACATGAAATGAACGCCTTGCGTGACGCGCTTCGCGACGAGGTCGAAAATGAAAAAAAGGACCCGGTCCGGGCTCAGCCGTTCTCTTCGTCTCAACCTATTGGTCGATTACCCGCTGCCGTGAACTCAAGAAAGAGGGAAGTTATACATTCCCCGGATGGGTTCACGATCACCAAAGTCGAGGCCGGGAACCCAAGCCGCAGAATCCTTGAAAAGATCCGTGAAAAGGCGGCTAGGTATCACGATTGGACCGGTACGATACCCCAGAAAGCCCGTCCGAATCCGAACGAGCTTTGGGCCAAATCGAGGGACGAAGGTAAGCGAAGCGTGCTCGACCGCGTCCCAAGGGAGGAGGCCATCGTCAACGCCCAGCGATTCATCAGGAAAAGCCACGGGGGGAATTCGCCGGCGATCAACGTCTTCTCCAAGGTCGTACCGAAGAAGATAGAAGCCCTCGAGGCCAAGTTCGCGCATCTGGAGAAACCACTACCCCGCTCATCTCGGCTGGGTCCGGGTAGACACGACGCCTCGTCTGATTTTGAGCTTCCCCGAGGGTCGCGACTGCTGGCCGAGATGATAGAGCGAGCAGCGACGCCCCGCCCGGCTCAGTCCACGGCTCCTGAAGACGGGGGATCGGAACCACCGTCTGCGCCCGGCGTCCCCGACACAGTATCCGCCGATGCCGGTACCGATGCCGCCCGCGCCGCCGGTGGGGAGTCGCACGAGACCGACCCACACGTCGGCGGATCCTGGGGGAGGTATTCGGTTTTGCGCCGCATCTCGGTACCGCGAGAGAAGAAACCCCATCCACCGCGGCACAACGGCGTCTCCCGGCGCAACAGCGTTCCGCCGTGGGAACGCCGGGCCGTCTTCGGCCCGAAGGGAAGCGGGCCCTCCTCGAAGTCTAGGTCTAAAAATGGTCGAGACGACATGGACATCTGGGGCGACGAAGCTATGTCCGCTGATCTGCGGCGAATGATTGAGTGGGGCACCGCCAAGGGCGGTTCGGAACGCGACGATGGACCACCTTCTTTTTAATGAATGAATTTTACGACGGTAGATACATGAAGTCGCTTGATTAAGCCGCTTCTGGGACAAAAAAAATGTACATAAATGTATAATAGCACTGTATATCACCGCTAGGCAGCGTTCGAGCCTGATGCTCATGTAGTACGGGGGTTCGTTCACCTACCTACGCCGCGAGCCGGCAAGTCGAGAAGGCATTGTGGAACTCATACACATCGTATTACCAGAGCCTCCAGTGCAGTATGCAGTCCCCATTCGAACTCGCATATCGAATTTTTCCAATCTAAACAAGCCTGCGCCCCTAAATCCCCATTTTGCTGCCCTCTTCTCCTCCCTTCAATCAACAGCTACCTACATCTACATGGGCATCAGCTCTAGCCATCCACAACAACCAATTTACCGTTCATGCTCCTTCTCCCAACAAACAATTACACATACCGCCCGGCGATCCTCCTATTCCTCTGCTCGACGCCCTTCTCCTTCCGCCTCTTTACCTTCTTCTCCATGCGGCCCCTCTTCCACTTGCCGAAGCGCTCGGGTTGGCTTACGGCCTCGATCTTGCGCTTCTTGCTGCGGGCCTCGCGCCGGCGCCGCGACTGCTCGCGCACCGCCAGCAGCGCCGCCGTGTAGGCGGCCGTGCCAACGAGTCGCTGCAAAGAGTCCATGGCCTCGGCCGCGCCCGTCCTGAGCGCCTCGTGACGCGTCCGGAACTGCTCGTCCGCCGAGTACGGCGCGGGGATCGAGGGGTCCGTGAGGTGCGCCAGCGGCGCGAGGAGCGCCTTTAGGGACGGCTGGAGGGACTGCGTGGGGAGCGTGCTCAGGAGGATGCCGAGGATCTCAAGCACCGCTACCTTGGGGATCAACGCCGGGGCTTTGGGTGGCGTCTCCTCAACGAGAATGTCAGAAAACCAGGTGAATAGGGTGAGGAGGGTGACGCGGCTGGAAGTTGTGTTGCCCTCCGTATCCTCTTCTTCCCCTTCTTTGCCAATGCCGCCCCATTCTTCTTCCTCAGATTCTTCGCCGTCACCACTTGGATCTGGTGAGTCACCATCTAGGGGACCGGCATCCATGAACGTGGAAAGCATCGCGATGATACGACTGGCCTCAGTAGCTAATGTCTCGTCCAAGGCAGGTGGGCCTTCCATGTGAGGTTGATCTTCGATATTAACGAGCAGAGAAACACCCTGGTTTTTCTTTTGCAATTTTCTCTTCCATCTGGAGATAACTCCCGGGTTCAATACACCAACAGCGTGCGCTACTAATCGACTTATCATGGATGCATCCAGAGCGAGACCGTAGGATCCTGTGACGGGTTGAGTCAGGCCGGCCTCTTTGTGCTTCCGGTAGAAGTCCGCTAGGTATATTGTGAGGAGCCGCACACTAGAGAGCTTAACACCCGCGTCGGGATGGGAGAGGGGCCCAGGGATTAGTTGCCAAAGCGGTTCATGTGCCAGAACAATAGTAGGATGCTTCTCCGCAAGAATGGGCATAGTCTGTAGCACCGTATTGATCAAATCCGCATCTTTTGAGTACGTCGAGTAGTTCTCCAAGGTGTAAGCGGCGGCATTGATCAAGAGCTCCAGGTCTTTCCGGTCTTTCGATGCAGGCTCCCTGGCTTGGAAGTAAAGGGCAAAGGTCTGAACTGCAAGCCGCAGAACTGACAAATTATCGACTTGTTCCAACCAGTTCCGGACTAGCGTCAAGAACTTTGAAGTCCGTTCTTTGTCTGCCTCCCGAAAGATTTCCTTGATAAGCTCACCTGCTGCTAGCCGGCACTTCTCGCTGTCATCATTCGCTAGTACCATGACGAGAGGGATGAAGCAGTTTGTGGCGATCTCCTGCACAAAGTCATCGGCAGACTTCATCAACAAAAGATGTATGACCTCCATGACTGACAGACGGCCACCTTCTCTCTCATATTTCAAGTTCGCCACAATGAAGCCTAGCTGTTTAGCCCACCTGTTCTTCTTCTGTGGGTAGTCCCGGAGAAACTGGAAGAACGCGCCCCGGGCCAGGTCCCGCGTGTTTTTGTCGTCGTTCGTGATCATGATGGTGCCAACATAATCTAGAGTGTCATAGACCGCGGCCGTCTCTATCCTCCTGTCGAGTACCGATCGGAGGAAATTGAACGTGACATGGCGGTACAACGGTTCTGTTAGATCGTCTTTGAGCTTGTCCAGGAGCATGTCGACGGCTGCGTCTTTGATGACTACGTCACGCCTATCTCGAAGGATAACCGATATGAGTTTAAGCGCGGTTTGGGCTAAGTCTGTTGTAGTGAACGTGGACATCGAGATGTTCTTCGTAGCCTCCTTGGCGGCTACCTTGTATAGCTTGCTAGCATCATCGGTCTTGAAGGGAACCTTGACCAAGACCGTCAGGAGCCTGAAGGCAGCTATTTTGACTTCCTCTTCCCCTCCGACGATTGCGTCTCCCAATATTGGAATGAAGCCGGTTATGTTACCCGCATTCCGAAGGCTATCATGCTTCTTGAAGACAGATCGCAACACGTCGATCGCAAATCGGACGAGTTTGTACGTGTACTTGTTCGTTGTTCCACGGTCTCCGCTCTTCTTGGCGCCCTTCTGAACAAGATACCTCTTGAGTCTTGGATCCAGCTGTGGTTCAGCTTCTGGCTTTTCGCTCTCATAGACTTTCTGAATGATTTCGTAACAGAGCACTAGAGTATCCCTGCTTTCTGCAGCGGCGTTGCTGAGCAAGCCGTTGGCGATTCGCGACAAGAGCTCATCGATCTTGCGTACCATACGGAGGTCAAGCTTCTCAAGCAG
The DNA here is from genome assembly GCA_004154925.1 of Monosporascus cannonballus. Lineage (NCBI taxonomy): Eukaryota > Fungi > Ascomycota > Sordariomycetes > Xylariales > Monosporascus > Monosporascus cannonballus. Next base: position 84,687 of record QJNS01000083.1, read on the forward strand.
TAAGGCCTGGATGGGACGAACAAGTTCGACGAGGTGGCTGACGGAAGCTGTACGAGCGATGAGCTCCATCGAATCCTGACTCTTGCTACTCTTGACTTCCTTCATCTTGCTCACGTACTCCTCTGCATCCTTTTCCTGTCCTGTAACGCCGAAGATATCATCCATGATGATCGTAACGATGGTTTCGAGGCAGTAGTCGATGTCACCAGGTTTAAGATCGGGTATCACAGTAACGAGAATGGTGTGCATAGTATAAGACAAGACGTGGAGTTGGTAACCTTTCGTGAGAGCGCCTCGCAATTCATTGAGTACAAATCCAAGGCAGGATGGGCCCAAGAGTAATGACATCTTCGCGAGCGTGTCCCGCGCCATTTCACGGGATTCCCATGCCTTGCTTCGTAGAATGTGGCATATATCTGTAAGAACACCGGGCAGCTTTTGGTTCAGAGATTCGACTGGGAGCAGCTTCAAGACTTTCACAACGATTATACCGACAGGCACCCGTGAGCTGACAGTCGTTTCGTCCTTTTCGTGTATGTAGTCCAGCAGAGATGGCAAAATGTTGTTCAGGACATCTTCGCTGAACTTCCCCAGTGTAGGCATTGTGCTGGCAAGGCGGCGTTTCTTCAACGGTGAGCTTGCCTCGGCACCGTCAATATTCACGGATTCTGAAGTCCTCTCCGCGGCTGCAAGGGACAGCGCATCGACAGTTTTGCCAAGTAATCGGACCAGTTGCTTCTGAAGGTCTGGCTTCGACTCTATACAGTTGATGTATCTCCGCAAGATCGCGCGGTACTGTGGCCACTCCAGAGAAACGGCCAACTCGGCAATGGTAGTCCCGGCCTGGGCTCCAACACCACGGTCATCACCACCATCCTCTCGATTGAAGATGAAGTGCTCTAAGAGGGGAATGAACACGTGGGCTATATTGCGGCTGCTTAGTTCGGCTTGGTGGTTAACCTTTGGTAGTAACTGAAGCGCTCTCATCTGTCTTGTAGTAGCAGGACTTAGGATATCGAAGAAGAAACTTGTTTCTGACTCCTTCATATCGGAGCTCGGGTTAAGTCCGACCAGGTCATTGACAAGAGCCGAGCCCGGCATCTTCGATACCAAAAATCCAAGGAGCCTCATAGTCTCGCGCCTTACCGTCTCCGAAGGCTCACGTACATTTGACTGAATAACCGGATACACGACACTCGAAAGCATATTCTCGTATCTCTCTTTCTCTTGGTCGCCCGCCAAGGCAGCTTCTTCGATGAATCTACAGAGGCAATCTGCGGAGTTTGACGATAAAATTCCGTACTCTTCATCGTTCTTAATATGGAAAGCCATGTTTTGGACCAATGGCTCCCAGTTTTGAGCAGTAAATGGGATTTCCCTAGACTTCGAGATAGCATTGAAAGCTCTTAGACGCGTCTCATAGTCAGGTTCATCAATGCGGCTCCCTTTGTAGGAGTTGAGCTCAAAACAGAGTTCGGAAACCTCCAAGGATGCCGCTGAATCCTGGGCGAGCACCTTGAGAATCCGAGGGAGAGCCTCCCGACTACTGCGGTCCTTGAAGAAACTGAAAAGAGTCGCGATGGTCGAGTAGATGTAATCAGCCAGAACTGAACTAATCGACCCTTTACCAATTTTGAGGAGATTTTCGAGCATCGAGAGAACGTTCCCTTTGATCTTGGGGTTGACGCGTCGTGAAGGTTGGTTAAGGAGGTAGATTGAAACGTCAACAAGGTCCTCAACGTGACCGGACTCCTGCATCATCGGAGAGAGTTCGATCACAGCCTCTACGCAAGCCCCCAGTAGATCCTTACCAGTATCCACTTGCGCCTTGAGAACACTGCTGATTCCGGTTAAGATAACATTTGCGTTGGGGCCCAGCAGTTCTTCTCTGATGAGCTCGTTGAATTCAAACTCTGCGGCGGGCATCTGAGAGAGCTTCACGATATTGCGAATGATGCTTAGCGCAAAGATTTTGACCTCCTCCTTCGTCTTCGCCATCGTCAAACATTCTGCCAATTTTGGAATAATCTTCCTGTCACTGATGAAAAACATGGCCGTACTTGGGATGAGCGATATAATGGATAGCAATTGAAGTGTTCCGGACACACCCTCCGTGTTCTCCACCGGGAGATTCTCGATCCTTGGGCCGATGATCTCTCGAATTATAAGATCCTTGTAAGGGTTCCAGTCGAAGTTGGGAGCCTGGCGCAAAAGTGCGATCAAACATTTCAGTGAGGCGTTCCGGGCAACTCGATGCAAAGAAGTCTGCGAGACGTCATCTGCTTCTTCTTCTTCTTCTTCCCCCTCTTCGCCGTTGCCTTGCCGCAGTTTCCGACAAGAGCGTACGAGGCAGTACAGTACAGCATTTAGCACCTTGCTTATGTACGGGAAAACATACTCGCCGAGTTCTTGGATCATGGCTTCCATCATCCTCAGAAATCCAGCTTGCTTTCGAACAGCGAGAATATCGTAGTCCAGAACATCCTCACGGATTCCAGAGTCTTCAACGATCTGGACCCCGCGAAGCTCACCGAGTGCAATATCGAGAAAGTCCCCCATATCATCGACACTGAGATGCCTGAGAACAGCAAGCCTCGCTGCATGTTGTCCGCTACGGCCGCTTGCGATGCCTTTTTTAGAGACAGTCCTGCCGTATAGCAACCTCAGTAAGACAGGCATCAAATCAGATCGATGCTCGGGCTGTATCTGCTTCTCTCCTTGGAATAGTAGCGTAAGTTCATTCTTGAACTTGGCCTCATCTAAAAGAGCTTCGAGATTCTCCTGGTACGGAGTAATACCATCCTGTTTCCATGTCAAGATTGCCCTGAGGGCAGTCTTCTGTACGTCTGAATCTCCATTCGCAAGTTGTCCAAGTAATGATTGATATACTTGCTGGCTGTGATAGAGGACCTTGGGGTTCGAGAATTGTGCAAAGACGCCGAGAAGAGCCTTCCTGTCAAAGACAGACCATGACTCCCCAGAAGCCTGATCCGTTGCCTCGGCAGGGCCATCCTGCTGTTCGTCGGTATTGAGACTCCAGTAGAGGAAGAAAGGGACTAATCTACGAGACTTCTTCTCGGCTAACGCCGGGGCAGCTGAGAGAACCTTCAACGCCTGTGACCGTGCGCTAGGCGAGAGTTCGGGCACGAGACGCTGGATGTCCTCGAATGCTTCTAGCAGGATCTCAGCGGGGTTGGTAACAACGTGTTCTACGGCCTTAGCCCGATTATGTAACTTTGCGAGGTTGAGGCACTCGAAATCTGTTAGCCCCCCATGCAACGAAGCTGTTGCGTCTTTCGCCGGCCCTTCCCAATGCTTTGACGGGTTTTTCAGCCACCGAAAAGCGATGTCAGACACAGCTTCCTCACCGGGTTTAGTCTGGCTAATTTGCGACAGAGCATCCACGGCAGCATCCCAGACTGGTGCTAAGCGCACAGTCAACATACCGAAGAAGAACGAAGGTACTGCATGCTGAAGCCAGGAATCCCGCGTCAATTGGGGATAATTCATGGCTAGCTTGCGAATATACATCGTGATAGCGCGTACACTCTGTAAATCCAGGGGCATCTCCTCGGTTTGAAGCATAATCGCAAGACACTCTAGCTGATCCGGCGCCACGTCAAGCTTGCCAAGCAGTCTCAAGGAGGCCAATCTGTGTTCGTGCGAGGGCGTCGATAGGTTCTCCACGAGACTCTTCAGCAGGGGGTCCTCGTTTTCATGGCTACCACTGCTATCACTCCGTGAGGGGGAACTCGAGGCGTAGTGGACACATTCTTCGTAGGCAATCATTGCTTCTAAAAAGCCCGTGAGGCGATGATATCGCGGAGCTGCCGCTCGAAGCAGAGGGCCAATAGAACTATCCACCTGGCCCGTAACTCTGCTCATTCTCAGATAAGCAGCAAAGCCCTGGCTCACGATGAAGTGCGCCTCTTCGGTAGCATGCGACGAAGATGGCCGGAGTGCCAATTTCAATTTTCTCAACAGGATATCCGCAATAGGACCGTAAGTCGAAGGTCGGACGGTTGTGGACTCGAGTAGCTTGAGAAGAGCCGAGTATTTTGGAAGACATCTATCATGCCAAGTCTTAGGGTCCTTATTGTAAGTGCTGGAGGCCCCTTGCTCCGGGAAGGGGGAAATTTCCAAACGCTCAAATTTGCTCACAATCTGATCTTGCCAAGACTGCGGCAACTGAAAACGTTCGGCATCTCTGGTTGACGGCAAGCCGCCCGACTCAACCATACGGGGGAGAGACACACATAGCATATCCTCGTTCGAGGCGTCGGACCAATGCATAACGACGAACCTGTCAACGCAGATTAGCCATGGGATGTGCAGGGCAAACCAGAGTTAACGTACTTTTGGAACTCTTTTAAGAAAAGACTGCGGAACCTCGTGGCGTCCAGATCGGCGAAATACGAGCAGAATGGTATAAACCATCCCATCAGCGGCTCTCGCGTCATGACATTAATAAAATCCGTAATGAACGGGATAGCGACGTCCATGGGAGAATTAGCCCATATAATGGCTATATTCACAACGATCTGTTGCCATACAGCTGGTGAGGCTCTAGCATCGAGACTATGCCGATCTTTGGAAATACCGTTCAAAGCGTCCCGCAGAGACTTCAGAAGCAGTGGCCAGTCGGCTATTCGATTCCCTTTTCGGACTCCAGATATCGTTCCCAGGAGTCGGACGTAAAGACAATACCGGAGCGGGTTTTCGGCAAGACGTCCGTCTTTGTTTGCGAGATTTACTACGGACACCGCAATTGGACCAAAAGTCTCGGCGGTTGTATGATGAACAATGCTCACGAGCACGCCGGTGACCAGGTCGGACCAGGTCATTGGTTCCGAGGCTATGCTTTCTTCATCCGGCACTGCCTTAATCAATGCCCTGACGATCTCGGGTCCCGCTGTATGTATGCCTTGTCCATGGCCTTTGATAGCCTCAGCGAAAGTCGTCATTAACCCGTGGTAGAACAGGCCCATCTGTCGGGTCTCCCTAGCCGATCCCAGATCAACTCTAGCATGCTCAATCAGGCAAGGCAATGCCTTCTCCCGGTTAGCTGGAGCAGCAGCTTTCCGAACAAGGAAGCTCAGAGCCTCTGCAGCGAAGCGAGCAATATGTGGTGGGTTTCGTGACTTGCCGAGTAAGGGTGCCAGGGCGTCGTAGGTAGGTCGCAGGTCCGGAACTAAGAGTTTTGATAAGTATTTGAAGAGGAAAGCCAGGCAACCGAAGGTCCATTCGACCACGGCGGCATCTTGGGGACGACTAGCGATCTCGGTGATCAGACTTAGAGCAGTCGGGTAATGCTTCTCGAATCGAGCGCCAAGATCATGCGCGAAGGCGGTTAGGAGGTCCAGAAGCGCTTCTAAAGATTCCTTCTCCTGCGCCGAGATATACCTGGCCAGCAATTCCATAATCTTAGCCTCAAAGTGCAAGATCTGAGGCAGACTCTCGCAAAGAGGCATCACCTCCTTCCGGAAGGAGGTGAAGTCTTTGGATATGTTCAGGTCGGACCATTTTTCTAATCCGTTTCTAAAATAGGACGTCGTCGCCTGAAGGTCTTCGACATCGAGATCGTGTCGGCGCACTTTGCGCAAAGGGTCAAGAGAATGGAGCTTCGATACTTTCGTAGAAAAAGACTCCCATCGGTGGTTCCTTTGGTGGGGAGTACTCGCCTTGCCCTTCCGGGACTTGACTATGCGCCCCGAATTCACGGCCTTGGAGGGCATCTCGACGGTTGGGACTGTCCTCCCTGTGCTTACAATCAACCGAGCGCACCTCTCTTTGCTGCGCAATGAAATTGATAGATTATGTCGGATGTTTACGCCCCCACTGGCCCTCCGGACTGGAAGGCGGACGAAAGTCCAACTTTTTTCTTAGATAAGTGATAAGATAAATTGATAAGTCGCAGTGCCAAGGAAGACGCACTTTATCCTAATTATTGGTTTCGAAGTATAGGTACCTACCCAGGTAAGATTAGTAAGAACCAGTTTGACATATGTACAGCGAGGTAAGACGATTTCTTAGACGAATTCTTTCCTACCTAGGTACCTAGGTAGTTAAGTAGCCTGGAAGATTTAGATCCACCTGCGACTTAGACCTTCCCGAAGACAAGTTCACTGTGTGGTATGCGCGTCACAGCTACTTCGTGGTCGCCTTCGTCACGTCGCAGGCGCTTAAAGCTATCATCTACCTAGGAGTTATCAAGTGATTGGAGAGATTGCTGCCTCCTACAAGATCAATTCAACTAGCCCTTGCATATTCCGCGCGATCCATCATGGCAGCCAAGATGTAAGAGCGCGCGTCCGCTAGTCGTGTATACGAATTGGACTGATTAAGCGCATATAGTATCGTGCTCGGAAGTCTTAATGGCAATTTTGAGTCGGCCTTCAAGAAACTCGCGACTCTCCATGCCAAGCAGCGCTTCTCCTTCGCTATTATCACTGGCAACCTGTTCAGTGCGGAGCAAGATGCGGACTCTCTTTTGCGCCTGCTCAACGGTCAAGTCGATGTACCGCTTTCGACGTATTTCACTGTCGGCACCAACCCCTTACCCGAGCAGGTCATTGAGCGCGTCGAGAAAGGCGAGGATGTACGCCAGCTCTTTTCCAGGTACTATATCTCGTAGTTGCTCCTAATGCTAATGACATTTATACTTCTAGGTTTGCGAGAATCTTCACTTCCTTGGAAAGCGCAGTGTCACTAAGACCTCCGATGGCATACGTATCGTGGCACTTGGCGGAGTTCTCGACAAGAACATAGTGGGCGGCCAATCCAAGGAGCAGCATCTGCCACTCCATACCGCCGACGACGCCAGAATACTTCGTGGTGCGAACTTCGCCGACATTCTGCTGACTACCATATGGCCTTCCGGAGTCTGGACCGGCTCTAACGTCTCTCTTACGCCTGAGAACCAGACAGCAATTGCCAGCTCCGAAGAGGTAGCCGAGCTATGCTCGGCTCTGAAGCCCCGCTACCATTTCTCCACTTCTCCCAGCGACTTCTTTTACGAGCGTGAGCCCTTCTTTCATCCTCCCAGCCCGGAGTCGGATGATAAGCCTGTCACTCGCTTCATCTCACTCGCACCATTTGGCAACCCGGCTAAGGAGAAAGCTCTGTACGCATTCAACCTTCAGACCAGAGAGGCTGCTTCGTCTATCCCGGCAGGTAGCACCGTGTCGCCATTTTTAGCACGGACAAATCCGAGAAAGCGCAACGCACCCCATGACTCCGGTGGTCAGTATGGCCGATTCGCCAATGGTCATGACCACCACGGGAACGGTCATCACGCACGCCGCCGAAAGGGTGAGCGAGGCCCTCTGCCTGGGCCTGATCAATGCTTCTTTTGCCTTAGTAACGCAAACCTGGATACGCACATGATCTGCTCCATCGGTGAAGAGAGCTACGTGACTACCGCAAAAGGTCCCTTGCCAGCGTCCGATACCTTTGCCTCATCAGGCCTCTCCTTCCCTTGCCACCAACTCATCATTCCCCTTCCCCACGAACCCACTTTCCATCAAATGGCGGGAGACGCCAACAGGATTTACCAGGAGATGAACAGGTTCAAGGAGGCGTTGCAGGCAATGGTCACGACCCAGTCGAGACATAAACTCGGCGCCGTCACCTGGGAGATCAGCCGGCAGACGGGTGTCCATCTCCATTGGCAATTCCTGCCTGTATCCATTGACCTGCTCCGGAAGGGGCTTGTCGAGGCTGGTTTCAAGGTCGAGGCTGAGAACCGCAACTTTCCACCGTTTCAGGAAACGGAGCTCGGTTCCAGCGTCGATGAAACCTCCGACTACTTCCGCGTGTGGCTTTGGTCCGACGATGGCGACACTGGTATCCGTAGTAAGGAATTGGTCATGCGTCTAGACGAAGGCATCCGTTTCGATCTACAGTTCGGCCGAAGGGTCATGGCGAAGCTGCTAGGTCTTGAGGATCGGCTGTACTGGCAGGACGTGGTCCAGTCGGTTGCTGATGAAACTCAGGATGTCGAGAAGTTCAAAGAGGTCTTCAAGCCCTGGGACTTTGCTGCATAGAGTGCGCAAATTGAGGTTCGGCGTTAACAGGTCGGAAGAGTATTGGCGATACCCACTTTAGCATCTATATGGCATCTGGTTGTGGAGTATGGCGTTTATCAAAACATATAGATTAGTCATACTGCGGTTGGCTAGAGTCCTCAGCAACCCTGAGAATTATTCTCTGCTGAATTTCTAGGAAGGTCGGGAGCGCAGGACACGACAACTCCTTGCGCTGACATGGACAAGAATCCAGATTTGCCTGGATGGTTCCTAGACAGACTGGATATGCCATCTCCTATCTTATAGGGTTAGCAATCTGTTATAAGCGGAGTTCATTCATGGAGGCACTTTGCCTGCTTTAAGTATTCAATCCGGCGACCTACTAACTAGATCAACGCCGGGACATCTATTCTAGACGGACTTCAAATCGTGTCTTGGATGATTTCCTTTACCGTAGGATTTGGTTCTTGCCTAGCTCGCTCTTTAGCCTTACTTGGGGTTCTAACACTATGTCACAGATTATCTTATTACTGTCAGCTGTTAGACCTAGCTGAAGTCGATCAAACAGCTAAGCCTTGGCTTAATTTGATCATCTACTAAAAAGAGGTTACTTTATACACCCTCAGTATCTTTTCCTCTTAGCTATAGATATATTTACATATATCAAAAGAGATTTATTACTTTCACCTTTTATTTAAAACTTTTTACAAAATTAACTTCTTAATACATTTTTAACATATGTTTTTATATATAATATTAAAATTTCATAATCATAAATCTGCTTCGTATTTTTTTCGAATTTTACTTTATGTCATGACCCAGCGAGCCACGGTCTACAGAAACGGTCTGCCACGACCCAACCACAAGTGCGCGGTGGGGCAGGTCACGTGATGGATCACCAACTCACTGGTGGTGAGCCAGTGAGCCGGATCAAGATATATACGCTCATTATTTCCATTGTCTAGATAGCTTCAGCTTGCAATATGACATCGTTACCCAAGGCACCCTTGGAATTACGAGACGTGACACGTTATTGTATCCATTGCTACAGAGTCCCACGATACTCCTGCCAACATAAACCCGTACGACTAAGGTTTAATAGTTGGTTAAATTTTAAGCCGTTATCCGACGGAGGGCCATAGGGAGTTAGTTGCAACAATTTTTTAGTGGGTCAATTAGCCTAGAACAGCAACTAAGCCCACTAAGGCTCCACTAAGTTGCGCTACTTCACAGAAACGTATGTGCGGGGGTGCTCCAAATATCGACGTCAACGATATTGCTATCTTTTCCTTCCGTTCAATACTAGGTTTCCTGCCAATTTTCGGTATAAAATCAGGCCAAAAATGGGCCCGAAGCGGAAAACTGCAGACGTTAAAATAGAATCACAAATTCCAGCCGTACAGCTGGACCTTGATGCGTATTAAAAAAAACTCTATAGATAAAGTGTTATGACCTAACGGTCTTGGCTTCCTCGCGGACGGACGGGGCCACGAAACGACAAAGCCCCGACCACCGCTAAGAAGTCACGTAACCGGCTTAATGGTCTCAAGGTGCCAAATACCTTAAGCTCCCTAAGCCGGCAAAGGGGCTCAAAGGGCTTAATAGGCTTAAGGGTTTAAGCCGCTTAAGCACCTTAAGCCAAAACGAAAATATATATATTTATTATTTTTATAATTTAAATAACTTTAATTTATAATATTTATTAATATGAATCCTTTATAATATAATATTATTATTTAAAATATTTTTAATATTATAAAACGTAATATAATTATTATATTTATTATTTAAATTTTTACGATATTTCTATTAATATAAACCCGTATAATTAAGGTTTAATAATTAGTTAAACTTTTTCGCCGTTATACGTTATAAGTTTTTGTTTAATCGTATCGTTAAACTTTAAGTAATATTTAATATTGTTAAAATATTAACCAGCAATTAGGAAACCTTTATTTAATAATTTTAAGCTCGAACTCGAGAATTGAAAAAAGAAATCCGACAAATTAAGGCTGCGTTACCTGCCTAAACCGTTTTCGCCTGCATAAAACTTAAAAAGCAGGAACCTTATAATAAAAAAGGCAATTTTTAAACTTTTTTAATTTAGGCGCGAATTTATTTTCGTTTTTTAGATCTTAATAATTTAGCGAATAAGGTCTTAGTAATAAAAGCATATTTAACGGAAAATATAGTTAATTAATTTAAACTTATAATAAGGAATTTCCTAAAAATAAGAAAATCGGATAAAGAAAATTTTATTAGTAAAATCTTTTTATTTTATATTAATTTTAAAGATAAAATACGTAATAATTTCGGCAATCCGAATATAAAACGATTTACGGCTTAATAACTTTTATAATTCCAATAAAGAAAATTTGCGTTTAAATATATCGTAATTTTTAAAAGCTTTATAGCTAAGGCCGGATAAGTAGATAATAAGGCCGATACCTTTATCGATATATTTTATAAAAGGTTAAAAATAATATAAAAAATAAATTATTCGGATTAAATAATTAATTATTTTATAACGGTATATTGCAAAAATAATTAAAATTAATAACCGATAATTTGAAAAATAATAGAAAAAAAGAGATAATATACTTTATAATCGGGATATAATAAGTTTAATTAAGGGAAAAAACGAAACGCGGTTTTTATTTCTAATATAACGGTATTAGAATTTATAAAATTCGGCGTTATTTATAAATAAAATTAAAGCCAGATTAAATGCTTTAATTATAGCAAAATAGAATATAAGGTTTATAAATATAAAAAACCTAAAAAGCCATAATAAGATAATTAAATATTTATACCGAAAAAATAATTTAGAAATAATTTAGAAAATAATAGCAAAGTTATTAATATGATTTAAGCTAAATACGTATTAGGCTTATAGCAAAAGGTTTAATAGAGATTATTGTAATAAGAAATTCGACGAGAAATACGAAAAACCAAAAAGCTGGCTTAATAAGTATCGCGAGCATAATAAGAAGTATTATAAAAGTAATTACGCGAATGCTAAGATTAAATAGAAAACGTTTATTTAGGAAATCTTAATTAATACGGCAAAATGTACGTTATATATTGTGGACGACGAGAATATCCCGATTACGAAAAATAAAAATAATATAATTACGAATGAATTATCCGTATGTATTATAAGAAATTTAATTTTTTAAACCGTACTGAAAATAATAAGGACGATAAATAATGGTATCGATATTTTTGAATTATAGCCCTAAAAAATGTTTAATAGTTGGCCGAAATAAAAAATTAGCTTAAAGAAAAATAATGCTTATAGAAAAACCCTTTTTGTTATTATAAATAATGTAATTATTAAACGAAAAAAAAGTTAATTTAACGTATAGTAAAAGAATATTGTTAAAAAGTTATTACGGATTTTTATTTTTAATTAGTATTTATGATAAATTTTTACGAAAGGAAAGTTATTAAGGAAAAAATACGGTAATTTATAAAAGGTTTCTGAAACGATAATTAAAATAACGTATAATAAGATATAATTGCAAATATGAAAAAATAATTTATTTAATACAGAAAACAATTATAGCAGAATTAAGAATATTTAATATAATTCGAAAACAAAATATGCCAGTAATAACGATAAATATAATAACTTAACGCGTTAAACGAAAAAATATAAGTAAAATTTAACAAATTCGAATAAAAGTTTAAAAAAATATATTTATAAAAAAGCCGTAAAATAATAAAACTTAAAAGAATTAAAGAGAATTTCCGAAAAAGGCTTTAAATATAACGATAGAAAATATTAATAATCTGATTATTTTGGATATACGAATTGGGACTTATTAATATATTATAATGGGGGATTACGAAACTTTAAACGGGAATTATATTGCACCAAATATAATTAATAAGCTTAAATTATTATGGAAATATAAGTTAAAATCTTATATAATGACGATTGCTAAAAATTAAGAATTTGTTTACGATAATAAAAAAATAATATGCGAAATTAATTATTTTGAGATATTTGTTTAAAAAACGATGTTAAATAATTAATTTCGATATTGTTTTATTTAAAAATTACGATATAATCTTAGGATTACTATGGATACGTTAATACGGAATTTTAATTAATAACAAAATTAATTAGGTAAAATTTGTTTATATTTTATTAATAAATAAAAAAATAAAAAATTAAAATCTGAATATTAAATCGATAATAATAATAAATATAAGCATAAAGATATAATAAAAATCTTATTACTTAAAAAGATAAAATACTAAAGAATAGGTATTAAAGAAAAATATAATATATCGTTATTATTATTAAAATAAAAATAAAATAATTAAATAATGATTTACAATAATACTAATAATGTTGAATGTTAAAAAATTTAATTAATACGTTATTACAATATTATAAATATAAGTAAATTTTTAAAAAGGAGCTCGATACGAAATTATTAAAATATAACGAATAAAATTACGAAATAATTTTTAAGAAAAGATTTTTAATAAAATTTTACCTTATTTATAATTTTAATAAAAATAAGTTATATATTTTTAACAAATACCTGGAAAATGGGTTATAAAAAGTAGAAATTTGATTTTCGAAATTATTAAGAGGTTATTTGATATTTTTTATATCTAAGAAAAACGAAAAATTACGATTTATAATTAATTACCAATAATTAAATGATATTACGGTTAAAAATTGAATATTATTATTTTTGATTACGGAAATAAAAAACCGATGTTACGGGACGAAATAGTTTATAATATTCGATTTTAAAGATAAATATAATTTTATTAAAATTTAAAAAAAAATACGAATAAAAAATAACTTTTAAGACGAAATATGAATTATTTAAGAATTTGGTTATATTAATAAGATTTACGAACGTATTAATAATTTTTCAGTAAATAATTAATTACGCATTACGAAATTATCTCGATATTTTCGTTATTTGTTATTTTAACGATATTTTTTTCTAAAAACGGAAGAAATATATGTAAAATATGTTTATAAAGTTTTTTAAGTTTTATAAAACGTAAAGTTATTTATTAATACGAAAAAAAGTTAATTTTATAAATAGGAAATAAAATATTAAGGATATATTATTATTTTGAAATATATTAAAATAAATTTTAAAGAAGTTATTATAGTTATAAAATGGTAGATATTAATAATAATTAAAAAGATATAGGTATTTTTTGAATTCGTTAATTATTACAAGCGGTTTATTCGAAATTTTAATAAAATAATTATATTTTAACCAATTTTACGAATAACATTTTTTAAATAAACGTTAAATACGGAAAAGCTATTTCGAGATATTAAAAATACGATTATTAGCGAATTAATAATAATTATATACGATTTAAACCGTTTTGTTAAGTTAAAAACCGATATTTTGGATTATATATTAAATATAATAATCGGATAACGAAATAATTAAGGCAAATTATACCTTATTATATTTTTTTATATAAATTAAAAACAGCCGAATTTAAATACGGCATTTTAAATAAGGAATTTATGGTTATTATTATAATATTTCGAAACTTTTGGTATTTTTTAAAAGAAAGTTTGTATTAGATTAAGGTTTATATAAATTATTAAAATTTTACCCGATTTATTACGATTAAGGAATTTATAGGACAATAATTAAAATATATAAAGGAATTAACGAATTTCGATTTCGTTATTATTTATAAAAAAGGTTTAAAAAACAATAAAGTAAATACTTTAAGCAAACGATGAAACCTTAAAAAGAAATTAATTAAAGTTAACTATATAATTTTTAATATTATTATAAAAGGATATTTACGCTTATAACAAATTACAATAATTCGGGTAATATTTTTCGATATATATTAAAAGATTTAGTAATATAATAATAATTTTTTAAAAAATTAAAAAACGAATAAAATATAGATTTTAATAAAATATTAAAACAATTTAATACAAAAAAATATATAAATATTAGTTATACGAATATCCAGGGATTTACAAAATTTTAAAATGGCTTTAACGTATATATTTTTTTGTTAAAATAAACTTAACGGTATTAAAAATATATAATAATATAATATTTATACTAAAATAAAAACTTGACAATATAAGCTATATAGAAAATTATAATTATTATTAGTTATAAAATAATTATAATATTTAATTATATTTGATTTTATTATTAAATTTTTTATATTAAAAGATTTAATTATAAGAATATATTAAAATAGTATTTTCGTGGTCGTCGGTCGGTTTACGGAATTTTCTTATTCTTTACTATATTACGAAAATATAAACGTCGAATAAATAATATATATATTTTTTAAAAATATTTTTAATATATACGAATTATTTATAGAAATTATTTTAAATAAATAAATAAATAAAACGAATAAATTAAATGTTAAAAGTTTATTTACGATATTATATTAATTATAAATAAAATATTTAAGTTAAGAAAATTATTAATCGCATAATTGACTTATAATATTTGCTAACGTAAATTTTGAATTTATTTTAGAAATTTACAAAAAAGTATACGATAACGGTTTAATTAATATTAAAATAATTTTTATATTAATGTAATTACGATAATTATATTAAGAAATAAAAACGGAATTAGAATTTGTACGTAATTAAATATGAAAATATTATAAATAAAAAAATTAACAAAATTAATTTTTAAAAAAGGGGAAATAATTCTTTTCGTTACTAAAAATATTTAAATAAAATGACGTAATAAAAAACTTAATTTTAAATAGATTGGCTTATATAAAATCTCCAAAAAGATTTCAGAAAATAATTATTAATTAGGATTTTTATTAAAAATTAAATATTATTTAATTTTTTATATTTTCTTATTTAAATTAATAGCAGATATAATTAAGGTATATAAGGCATAAAACGATGTAGAAATAAAAAACGAATAAACATATAAGGTAAAAAAAATTTTCGATATGCAAAAATAAAACGGATTTACTTAATACCTAATTAAATGAAAAAAGCACCTAAATTTCGAAAATACCTGGAAACTTGTTAAGAACCTAATTGGCGCCTAATGCTTATTAAAGAACTTTTACCAATAACAATAAACGTATCATAATTAACAGCTAACCAGTTAATAGCCGGGATATCGGATTAATCGGCCGCGGCCTGTGTTAACGTGGTAGCCGTAACGGCGACCTCTAACTATTCTTGCTTTTTTTCGAAACGTTCGAATTTCTCCATAGTTTCCGCGCTTTTGATACCGTAACAAAACATTTCGATATTACGATAACGGAACAGCTACCTTTATCTTTGCAAACGATTTAGCTTATTAACAGTTATTCGTAACGTTTTGCGAACTTATTCCTTTTTACGTTTTAAACGATCTTTTTTATCTAAAAGTTTTTAATATTTAATTTTTAAAAAACCAAAAACATTATAAGGACCGTTATAATAAATATAGCGCGCATATTTTAAAGAATCCTAAATAACCTTATATTTTGTACCTTTTTTTATACCAGAAATAAAAAAAATTTTAAAACCAAAACGTTTAATATGTTTTAAAAAAATAAAAGCGTTAGTACGTTTACGAAAACGAAATTTTTCTACGCGATTCGATATAACGAAAGTTAAAAAAAAATTACGTACTAAAAATAAATAAACGAATAATTTGATCTTTAGGGACAAAAATCCTAAAAAAGGGAAGATCGTATTATAATCTAACGGTCTTAATTTCCTCGCGGACGGATAGGGCCACGAAATAACAAAACCCCAACTACTGCCAAAAAATTACGTAACCGGCTTAAAGGTTTCAAGGTGCCAAGTACCTTAAGCCCCTTAACCTGGTAAAAGGGCTTAAAGAGTTTAATGGGCTTAAGGGTTTAAACCGCTTAAGCACCTTAAACCAGAACGAAAATATATATGTTTATTATTTTTATAATTTAAATAATTTTAGTTTATAATATTTATTAATATTAATTATTTATAATATTTCTTAATATTAATTATTTGTAATATAATATTATTACTTAAAATACCTTTAATATTACGAGACGTAATACGATTATTATATTTATTACTTAGATTTGCATAATACTTCTATTAATATAAACCCGTATAATTAAGGTTTAATAATTGGTTTAACCTTCTAGCCGTTACATAAAGGCATTTTCCGTCCTAACGCGCTACTTAATCCCTTAATTAAAACTTATTTTAAGTTATTAATTATCTATAAATACGAAGTTTAAGTAAAACCGTTGCTATTTATTATATTAAGGTTATTTTTTAATATTATTTTAACTAAATAAAAATTGAGTTTAATAAATAAATAATTATAAATCCGAATAAAAAAACTCAGATTTTTATAATTACCAAGAATATGATATATATATTATGAAATTGTATTTAATTTTTTTTAATTTAATTTATATATATAATTATAAAAAAACGTCGGTCGGTTCGTATTAAATAAATTTAAGCTTTTTATTGCATTGCTCAGTTATTAATTTTTTTTCAAAATCCATAGTAAATTATTTATCGTTAATTTTGGATTTCAAATTAAAAACATTAATTTAAGTGATTTTTCGAACGTTATAGTAAATAAGCTAAATAAATATAAAACAATTTACGTTTTAAAATTTAAGATTAATATATATAAATATATTGTAAAATATAACTATAAATCATTTTTTAATATTACGATTCCAAGCAGATAATACCGGCTTTAAGGTTTAGATCCTGGCTTATTATAAGTTATTTATAATATAAATAAGCTATTGTTTAAACGAAAACAGCGGTTTTATAAGCGTTCCACGGTTAAAAATTAAAAAAATTAATAAGAAAAACGATAATCTGTTAAATCCAATTTAACGTATAATAATTTATTTTATGGATAAATTTCGAAATAAATATAACCTTCCGTATTATATATTTTTTAAAAAAGTTTTTTAATTATTTTAATAATTACGAGAAAAAGGATTAGTAATAATAGATATAAACCAAAAAAGGTTCGAAATGGCGAAATAATTAATTAATTAAAAATACTAAAAATCGCTCCAAATAATAAATTAATTTAAAAAAGTTAAAAACCTTTTTTTATTATATAATTAAGTTATAAAGATTTTCATACTTAATAATAAAATAAATTACATTATTTGGGCTAATACTTTTATCGTTTTATTTTTTAATATTAGGTAAAGGGCAAAAAAAAACGGATTGCATTACTTCGGAAAAAAACCAAAAATAAAGAATAAATATAAGATTTTTACTCGTAGTTTTTTCGAAAATCAGGTAGAAAAAACGGTTATAATATTTCGAATTATTTATAAATATAACCTTAATATAAACGGCGTTAATTTCGGTAATTAATAAAGATTTAAATTTAAATAAAATTATAATTTTCGGCGTAACGTAACGTAAATCTTTATATATAAATTTTTATTTTATATTATTAGTAATAATTATTTCTTTTTGTAAAAAAAAGGAATTTATTATGGAAAGTTTACGGAAACGATATATTTTTTCGAAAAGCACTTATTTATAAAGATATTCGACATTTCGAATTATTTTTTAACAGTTGCCAAAAGATTTCGAAAAACTTATTCCATATTAATAATATAAAAATCCCTACAAATTAGTACTACAAGGTCTTAAAAAAATCCGCTTTAAGGTATTAGGCTTATTTAAGACATTTTTTATCGTAATACGCGGCGATTAAGGCTTTAGGCTACAAATAATGATATTATAAATCAGCAGCGAGCTCGATAAATAACGTCTCGTTATGCGGAATGTAATATAGCGATTTGTAATAACGACCGGTGTTAGTATTTGTATCATAGCGCGAGATAAAGTGTGGCTAAAGGTAGCTTTTCTTGTCGAAGTTGATTGGTTAGTGTGGGCGAATAAAAATTAGGAGCTGCTCACCTTTAGAAAAAATTGTTAGCGCTACGCCTTATGGCCTTCCGTCGGATACGTTATAAGTTCTTATTTAGTAGTACCGTCAGACTTTGAGCAATATCGCCGACATTATATTTACTAGCAAGCAGCCCGAACAGCCTATTTATTAGGTCTTTTATAACTCGAATACTAGAACGGAATCCGAAAAAAATGGCCTTGCTTTTTTTGCGAAAAAGTTTTTCGACGTCTAGATAGCATATATGAGTATATCTTTTAGCTCGAGAAAAATAATAATAATCTTACGACGTTCTTTTAAGCCGCCTATAAAAAGCTTAAGGAAAAAAAAAAGGAAAACTTCTGAGATTAAAAAGTCTTTTTAAATAAGCTAGATTATTTAGCTAAATTTTATCAAAGAACCAGAAAAGGTTTTTAAGCTTTCTAAGTTAAAATTTTTAATAAAACCTTAACTAAATTACAATTATTCTTAATTTGATACCGATTATACTTTGGGTATTTTTTTATTCGACTAATTACGTTTACTATATAAATCGAATTCGTAATCGAACGAATTATCGAAAACACAATTACTTAATTTAAACTCGTTATAAGGAAGTATATTACCTTATTAGTCGCAAATCAAAACCCGGAAATAATACGAATTTATAATAATTATAAATAATTTAAATAACTATTAACAAAACATTTTAAAATAATAAATAAAAAGATAAAGGCCGAAATATAAATTTAGTAATTATATTAAAAAAGATTATCATCCAGTACCGGCAATACGTTAATTTAGTTCGCTGCTAAGCTAAATTAGAGATAAGAAATATTAATAGCTAAATTTTTCGACGACTTAAAAAAAGAAATATAAGAAAAGTTTTTTTAACTTAATCGGCCTAATTATCTATTGGATTATATCGCGATAATAATTAAAATTAATAATCGATAATATACCTGGCGCATTAAAAGTATAAACGGAAAAAATAATAATAAACTCTGATATACGGCTAATATTAATACTTTTTAAAACGGCAACATTTCTTACGATACGGAATTAGGGCCTATAGAATTAGAAGCTACTTATAGAAAGGATTAGAACTAGATTAAATATTTTAATTATAATAAAATGGGATATAAAATAGTATAATATAAGGCATCTTAGAAATTTCGTTAAGATAATTAAAAACTTATACTCGAAAAACAAACAAAAAAAATCAAAGAAACGAAAGTAAACCCATTAATATAATTCGGTCTAAGTATGTACCAGGCCTCTTATAGCAAAAAATCCAACAAGAAATGCGAAAAACCAGGAAATTAGCTTATTGAGTATTGCAAATATAACAAAAAGCATTATAAAGATGGTTACGCAAATCTCAGAATTAAATAGAAAAAATCTATCTCGAAATTCCGGATCGATATAATAAAATATATGTCATATATTGTCGACGACTAGAATATCCCGATCAAGAGAAATAAAAATAATATATTTACGGACGAATTACCCGTATGTATTATAAAGAGTTCGATTTTTTAAACCGTATCGGAAATAACAAAAATAATAAATAATGGTATTGATATATTCGATTTATAGCCTTAGGAAATGTTCAGCAATTGGCCGAAATAGAAAGTTAGCCCGAAAAAAAGTAATACCTATAAAGAAACCCTTTTTATTATTAATAATAATATAATTACTAAACGGAAAAACAATTAATTTAATATATAGTAAAAAAGATATTGCTAGAAAGTTATTATAAATCTTTATTTTTAATTAGTATTTTTTATAAACCTTTACGAAAAAAAGCTATTAAAAAGAAAATACGTTAATTTATAAAAGAACTTTAAAACGACAGTTAGTATAATATATAATAAGATATAATCGCAAATATAAAAAAATGATTTACATAATAAGGAAAGAAAATATAACAAAATTAAGAATAATTAATATAGCTGAAAGAAATAATACCTCGGCAATAATAACAAATATAACAGCTTAATGCGTTAAATGTAAAAACACAAATGAGGCTTAACAAATTCGAATAAAAATTAAAAGAAAAAGGTTACTTATAAAAAAGCTGCAAAATAACGAAACTTAAAAAGATTAAAAGGAATTACCGAAAAAGGCTTGAAACATAACGATAAAAATCGTTAATAACCTTATTATTTTAAATATACGAATCGAAATATATTAATATATTGCAATAGTGGATTGCGAAACTTTAAATGGGAATTATATAGTATTAAACATATTTAATAAGCTTAAATTGTTATAAAGATATATATTAGAACCTTATATAACGACGAATACTGAAGATTAGGAATTCGCGTATAATAACGGAAAGATTATACGCAAAATTAATTATTTCCAGATTTTTATTTAAGAACGATACTAAATAATTAATTTCGATATCGTTTTACTTAAAAATTACGATATGATCTTAGAATTACTATAAATATGCCAATACGAAGTTTTAATTAATGGAAAAATTAGCCAGGTAAGGTTTATCTTATACTTTATTAATAAAGAAGAAAAAAGATTAAAATTTTAACATTTAATCGAAAATGGCGACAAATGTAAACATAAGAATACGATAGAAATCTTACGATCTAAACGAATAAAATATAAGAAAAAATGGGTATTAAAGAAAGATATAACATATTATTATTATTATCAAAACGAAATTAAGGCAATTAAATAATAACGCAAAATAACAGCTTAAAGAATCAGAAAATCTGATCAATATGCCACCATAGTACTACAAATATGAATAATTTTCTAGAAAAAAACTTCACATAAAATTACCAGAATATAACGGATAAATTTATGAAATAATTTTTAAAAAAAGTTTTTCGACGAATTTTTACTCCATTTATAACCTTAGCAGAAATAAGTTACGCACTTTTAAAAAATACCTAGAAAATCGGTTACAAAAAAATGAATTTAACTTTCGAAATTACCGGCAAAATACCTTATATTTTTCGTATCGAAAAAGAACGGAAAATTACGACTTATGGTTAATTATTAATAACTAAACGACATTATTATTAAAAATCGAATATTATTATGTATAATTACAAATATAAAAAATCGACTTTACGGAACATAATGATTTATAATATTTGATCTTAAAAATAAATATAACTTTATTTAAATTAAAAAGCATAAAAATAAAAAACAATTTTTAAAACGAAATACGGATTATTTAAGTATATAGTTATACTAATAAATATTACGCATATATTAATAACTTTTTAACAAATAATTAACTATGTATAACGAAAATATCTCGATATTTTTGTCGTATATTACCTCGACGACATTTTTATCTTCTTAAAAACGGAAAAAGCATATATAGGATACGTTCATAAAGTTTTTTAAACTTTATAAAACGCAAATCTATTTATTAATACAAAAAAAAGTTAATTTTACATATAAAAAATAAAATATTTGGAATATATTATTATTTTAAAATATATTAAGATAAATCTCAAAACAATTGTTGTAATTATAAAATAATAAACGCTAATTATTATAGAAACTTTATTCGAAGTTTTAGCAAAATAATTATATCTTTAATAAATTCTACAAAAAAAAGAATTTAAATAAATATCCGAAACGAAAAAGGTATTTTAAGACATTAAAAATACAATTATTAACGAGTTAGTATTAATTATATGCGATTTAAATTACTTTGTTAAATTAAAAACTGATATTTTAAATTACGCGTTAAACGTTATAATCGGATAATGAAATAATTAAAACAAATTATTCCTTATTATATTTTTTTCACATAAGTTAAAAGGAACTAAGTTTAATTACCATATGTTCAATAAGGAATTTATAATTATTATTATAGTATTCCGAGAATTTAAGTATTTTTTTAAAGGAAACTTTGTACCAGGTTAAGGTTTATACAAATTATCAAAATCTTACCCGATTTATTACAACTAAAAAACTTAGAAAATAATAACTTTATTACATAGAAAAATTAACAAACTTCGATTTCGTTATTATATATAAAAAGGCTTAAAAACGGCAAAGCAAATACCTTAAACAAATTATTATATTTCGAAGAAATATTAGTTAAAGTTAATTATATAATTTTCGATATTATTATAAAAGAATATTTAAATCCGTAACAAATTATAACAATTCGGGCAATACCTTTTAATATATATTAGAAAATTTACCAATATACTAATATTTTCTCAAATAACTAAAAACCGAATACAATATAAAATTTAAAAAAAAAATACTAAAAAGATTTAGTATAAAATATATATAAATATTAATTATATAAATATCTAAGGATCTATAAAACTTTAAAGCAGCTTAAACGTACATATTCTTTTTTTAACATAAAATTAATAATATAAAAAGTTATACAATAATATAATATTTGCGCTAAAATAAAGATTCGATAATATAAACCATACGAAAAATTACAATTATTACTAATTGCAAAACAATTATAATATTTAATTATATTTAATTTTATTTTTAAACTCTTTATATCAAAAAATCTAATTATAGAAATATATTATAATAACATTTTCGTAATCGTCGACCGATTTACGAAATGTTTTTATTTCCTATTATATTATAAGAATGTAAACGCCGAATAAATAACATAAATAGTTTTAAATGTATTTTCAGCATATACCGATTACTAACACAAATTATTTTAAACAAAAGATTAACATTTATATTTACGTTTTGGCAATGTTTTATAATATAAATCGATCTAAATTATAAATTAGTTTACGTATTTAAACTTTAAACGAATATATAAATAAAACGAATAAATTAAACCTTAAAACTTTACTTACAATACGTAACG
Source organism: Monosporascus cannonballus (assembly GCA_004154925.1). Lineage (NCBI taxonomy): Eukaryota > Fungi > Ascomycota > Sordariomycetes > Xylariales > Monosporascus > Monosporascus cannonballus. The sequence goes on from QJNS01000083.1 coordinate 107,435, forward strand.
AGCTAGGCGGTTTAACCAACTATTAAACCTTAAGTCGACGGGTTTATGTTAACAGAAATATCGTAAGAATCTGAGCAATAAATATAGTAACGTATTACGTCTCGTAATGCCAAAGGTGCCTTGGATAACGAATTATTATAATGCAAATACTTGGTATTAATAAGTATTGCAAGCTAAAATTATCTAAACTATGGAATTAATAAATATATATATCTTTTTCGTTTAGCTGGTTTACCATCAGTAAGTTAGTGATCCGGCTTATTGGTTTACCACTAATAAATTGGTAATCTATTACGTAATCTGATCCACATAGTTTTTTTTGGCTTTCCTATTACGACCGTTTCTGGAAGCCGTAGCTTGTTAGGTCGTAATACGATTTTCCTTTTCCTAAAATTTTACCCTTAAGATTTCTTTTTTTCTGGTAAGTCTTTTTTATATACCTTTAATATATTTTCCGATATATCCAAACGTCGTTTTCGCAAATCCGAATAACAATTTGCCTTGGTTAATTTAATTAAGTTCGAAGGTTTTAACGCGATGCCTTATTTTTTGTTCTGTTCGGCAATTTAATTATCAAATAATAAATAAGGTTTTTCGTTATAAGGAATATGTCCGTCGAGGTCGTTCGTATAACGGAATAGGAATCCTTATTTCCATAATTAATCGCCATATCGCAAAATCGAAAAGATTAAAAAAAAAAAAAAACTAATAGCCGAAAAATCTTTATCCGAAGTTTTTGCGCGTTTTTTTCGCATATATCGTTAACGTTAGCATCATTAATTTCAGGGTGCGAAATTTATTAATCGTGCTTTTTAATCCTTGGATAATTCCGATAACTTTACGCAATTGGAATCGGAATCCGTAATCGAGATTTAGGCCTCAGGAAAGGTGGACGTCATTAATTGGAATACGGTAAACTAAGGGTTTCCTTTCGTAAATCTCGTAAACTAGGATACCATTATTTCGGACGGTTCCGCCGTTATTAATAAAAATTCTTTAATAAACGCTAAACGCCAATAAGATTTTTAGCGAGTTCCCAGGTATTCTCGGAATTTGGGTGCTTTTTCCATTTGATTAGATATTAAATAAGTCCGTTTTATTTTCGTATATCGAAAATCTTTTTTACTTCGTATGCTTATTCGTCTTTTACTTCCACGTCGTTTTATACCGTATATACCTTAATTATATTTACTGCTAATTCGAATAAGGAAATATAAAAAATTAAATAAAATTTGATTTTTAGTAAAAGCTCCAATTAATAATTATTTTCTAATATTTTTTGGCGATCTTGTATAAACCGATATATTTAAAATCGAATTTTTTACTAGGTCGTTTTATTTAAATATTTTTATGACAAAGAAAATTATTTCCCCCTTTTCGAAAGTTAATTTTTTTAACTTTTTCTAATTATAATATTTACTTATTTAATTTCGTACGAATTCTAATTTTATCTTTATTTCTTAATATAATTATCGTAATTATTTTAACGTAAAAATTACTTTAACATTAATTGGACCGTCGTCGCCTATTTTTTTGTAAATTTCTAAAATAAAACCAAAATTTACGTTCGTAAATATTATCTTAATATTTTTATAACAACTAATATTATAAATTAATTAAGCAATCGATAACTTTTTAACCCAATTATTTTATTCGTAATTAATATAATATCGGAAATAAATTTCCAAAATTTAATTTATTTATTTTGTTTATTTATTTATTTAAGGTTTAAATACGTTAAATAATTTGTAATTTAGGCCAATTTGTACTATTAGGCCTTGCCAAAATTTAAATACGAATATCGATCTTTTATTTGATATAATATTTTATTAATAATCCGTATATGCTGAAAATATGTTTAAAAAATATATACCAGTTATTCGGCGTTTATATCCTTATAATATGATAAGAAATAAGAAAATTTCGTAAATCGATCGACGATTACAAAGATATTATCGTAATATATTCCTATAATTAGATTTTTTAACATAAAAAGTTTAATAATAAAATCGAATGTAACTAAATACCATAATTATTCTGCGATTAATAATAGCTGTAGTTTTCCGTATAACTTATGTCGTTATGCCTTTGCTTTGGCGCAAACGTCGTATTGCCGTATAATTTTTTATACCGTTAATTTTATTTTAGGAAAAGAATATATGCATTAAAATCTTTTTAGGGTTTTGTAAATCCCTAAATATCCATGTAATTAATGTTTATATATTTTTCGTATTAAATCCTTTTAATATTTTTTAGTACTTATATTTTATCCGTTTTTTGGTTTTTTAAGAGATTATCGTTATATTATTGGATTTTTTAATATATATTGTTAAGTATTGCCCGAATTATCGTAATTTATCGTAAGCGTAAATATCTTTTTGTAATAGTATTAAAAATTATATGGCTAATTTTAACCAATTTTGTTTCGAAATCCGGTTGTTTGTTTAAAGTATTTGCTTTGCCGTTTTCCGATCTTTTCTTATAAATGATAACGAAGTCGAAGTTCGCTAATTTTTCCGCGTAACGAAATTATCGTTTTGTAAATTCCTTAATTATGATAAATCGGGTAAGATTTTAATAATCCGTATAAACCTTAACCTGGTGCAAACTTCCTTTTAGGAAATGCCTAAATTCCCGAAATATTATAATAATGGCCATAAATTCCTTATTTGGAATACCGTAATTACGTTCGGTTTTTTTTAACTTGTACGAAAAGAATATAATAAGGTATAATTTGCCTTAATTATTTCGTTATCCGATTATTACGTTTAATGCGTAATTCGAAATATCGGTTTTTAATTTAACGGGGCGGTTTAAATCGTATATAATTAGTATTAGTTCGCTGATAATCGTATCCTTAATATCTTAAAATGCCTTTTTTATATTTGGCATTTATTTAAATTCTTTTTTTTTCGTAAAATTTATTAGGGGTATTGTTATTTTGCTAAAATTTCGAATAAATTTCCTATAATAATTGGCGAATCCAAGGAATACCTATACCTCCTTAATTATCGTTAGCATTTATTATTTTGTAATTGCAGCGATTTTTTTAAAATTTATTTTGATATATCTTAAGGTAATAATATGTCCTAAATATTCCATTTCTTATATATGGAATTAACTTTTTTTAGCATTAATAAATAACCTTACGTTTTATAAAACTTAAAAAACTTTATAAACGTATTCTGCGTATATTTTTTCTGTTTTTGAAAAAATAAAAATATCGTTAAGATAACAAACGACAAAAATATTAAAGTATTTTTGTAATACGTAATTTATTATCCGCTAAAAAGTTATTAATACGTTCGTAAATCCCATTAATATAACCAAATACTTAAATAATTCATATTTCGTTTTAAAAGCTATTTTTTATTCGTATTCTTTTTTAATTTTAATAAAATTATATCTATTTTTAAGATCAAATATTATAAATTATTTGGCTCCGTAAAGTCGATTTTTTATTTCTGTAATTAAGGGTAATAATATTTGATTTTTAATAATAACGTCGTTTAATTATCGATAATCGATTATAAGTCGCAATTTCCCATTCTTTTTAGGTACGAAAAATATCGGGTACCTTGCCGGTAATTTCGAAAGTCGAATCCATTCTTTTTATAACCAATTTTTTAGATATTCCCTAAGAATACGTAATTCGTTTCCGCTAAGGTTATAAATGGGGTAAAACTTTGTCGAAAATCCTTTTTTAAGGATTATTTCGTAATTTTATTCGTTATATTTCGGTAACTTTATATCGAATTCCTTTTTAAAGAATTATTTGTATCTATAATATTATGGTAATATATTAATTAGGTTTTCTAATTTATCAAGCAATTATTTTTATTATTTTAAATCTTTATTTAATTATTTTAATTGCGCTTTAATAATAATAATAATACGTCGTATTTTTCTTTAATATCTGTTTTTTTATGTTTTGTTCCTTTGGGTAATAAGGTATTTATCATATTTTTATGCCTATATTTATCGTTATTATCGATCAAATATTAAAATCTTAATTTTTTTTTCTTTCGTTTATTAATAAAAAATAAAACGAATTTTACCAAGCTAATTTTTCCGTTAATCAAAATTCCGTATTGGCGTATCCATAATAATCCTAAAATTATATCGTAATTTCCGAATAAAACGATATCGAAATTAATTATTTAATATTATTCTTTAATAAAAATCTCGAAATAATTAATTTTGCGTATAATTTTTTCGTTATAATAAGCGAATTCTTAAGCTTCGGCATTCGTCGTTATATAAAATTCCAATTTATATTTCCATAGCAATTTAAGCTTATTAACCATATCCGGTATAATATAATTTCCACCCAGAACTCCGTAATCCACCATTGCGGTATACCAGTATATTCCGATTCGTATTTCCAAAGTGATAAGGTCGTTAACGTTTCCTATTATCGCGTTTAAAGCCTTTTTTAGGAATTTTCTTTAATTTCTTTGGGTTTTGTTATTTTACGGCTTTTTTATAAATAATCTTTTTTTTTAATTTCTGTTCGAATTTATCGAGCTTTATCTATGTTTCTATATATAACGCGTTAAGTTATTGTATTTATTGTTATTATTAGCGTATTATTTTTTCGAACCGTATTAATTATTCTTGGTTTTTTTATAATTTTTTTTCTATTAAGTAAATTATTTTTTTATATTTGCGATTAAATCTTATTATACGTCATTTTGGCTGTTATTCCAAAGATCTCCTATAAATTAACGTATTTTTTCCTTAATAACCTTTTTTTCTTAAGGATCCGTAATAAATACTAATTGAAAATAAAAATCCATAATAATATTTTAATAATACTTTTTTACTGTACGCTAAATTAACTCCTTTTCCGTTTAATAATTATATTATTTATAATAATAAAAAAGGTTTTTTTGCGAATATTATTTTCCTTTAAGTAAATTCTTTATTTCGGCCAATTATTGGATATTTCCTAAAACTATAGTTCGAAATTATTAATATTATTACTTATTATTCTTATTATGCCCGGTACGGTTTGGAAAATCGAATTCCTTATAATATATTCGGGTAATTCGTACGTTAATATATTATTTCCATTTTTCGTAATCGGGATATTTTCGTCGTCGACAATGTATGGCGTATATTTTACCGTATCGATTAAGTATTCCGGAATAAAGTTTTTCTATTTAATCCCGGTATTCGTATAACCATCCTTATAACGCCTTTTGTTATGTTTACAACGTTTGTTAAATTAATTTTCTGGCTTTTCGTATTTTTCGTCGAATTTTTTGTCGTAATAATTCTGGTTGGACCTTTTATTATAGGCTTAATATATATTTGGCTTAGATTATGTTAATAGCTTTACTGTCGTTTCCTTAATTATTTCTGGATTATCTTTCCGGTATAAGGATTTAATTATTTTGTCGTAACTTTTTAGGTTTTTTATATTTGTAAGCCTTATATCCCATTTTGCCGTAATTAAAGTACTTAATCTGGCTTTAATCTTATTTATGGGTAATGCCGAATTTCATAAGTTCTGGCGCCGTTCCGTAAGAAATAAGGGATACGTTTCGTTTTTTCCCCTGGTTAAACTTGTTATATCCCGAACGTAAAACATATTATCCCTTTTTTTTGTCGTTTTTTAAATTATCGGTTATTAATTTTAATTGCCTTTATAATATACCGGTTTAAGATAATTAGTCGTTCGATTTAAATAATCTTATTTTTCATATCGTTTTTTAGCTTTTCATAAAATATATCGATAAAGGCGTTAATTTCGTTATTTTCTTATCTTGCTTTAATTGTAAAATTTTTAAAGGTTACGGGATATTTAGATATAGGTTTTTTTGTCGAAATTATAAAAGTTATTAAGCCGTTAATTATTTTTTATCCGGATTACCGAAATTATCGCGTATTTTATTTTTGAAATTGATATAAGTTAAAAAAATCTTATTAGTAAAATTTTTCTTATTTATTTTTTCTATTTCCAGAAATTTTTTTATAATAGGTTTAAATTAGTTAATCGTATTTTTATTAGGCATATTTTTATTATTAGGACTATATTCGCTAGGTTATTAAAATTTAAAAAACGAAAGTAAATTCGTACTTAAATTAAAAAAGTTTAAAGGTTGCTTTTTTTATCGTAAGGTTCTGGCTTTTTGGGCTTTATACGGGCGAAAAAAGGTTAGGTAAATGTAGCCTTAAGTTGTCGAACTTTTTTCTCCAGTTCCCGAATTCGAGCTTAAAACTGTTAAGTAAGGGTTTTTTAAATATTGGTCGATATTTTGACAGTATTAAATATTGTTTAAAGTTTAATGGTATTACTGAATAAAAGTTTATAACGTATAACGAATTAAGCGGTTTAACCAATTATTAAACCTTAAGTCGACGGGTTTATGTTAGTAGGAATATCGTAAGAATCTAAGTAATAAATATAGTAACGTATTACGTTTCGTAATACTAAGGGTGTTTTAGATAATGAATTATTATAATGCAAATACTTGATATTAATAAGTATTTCAAGCTGAAGTTATTTAAATTATGGAATTAATAAGCGTATATATTTTTTTTCGTTTAGCTGGCTTACTATCAGTAAGTTAGTGATCCGGCTTACTGGCTTATTACCAGTAAGTTGGTGGTCCATTACGTGACCTGATCCACATAGTTTTCTTGGCTTTCCTGTTGCGACCGTTTCTGGAGGCCGTGGCTTGTCAGGTCGTGACATAATAATATTTTAATTACAAACAAAATTATTAAGTTAAGAAATTATTAATTGTATAATTAGTTTATAATATTAATTATTACGAAAGTATTAAAATAATATTAATAAAAATAAATTTTGGATTTAAAAGTTTATAAAAAATACGTAATAATACTGTAATTAATATTAAAATAATTCTGATATTAAGATAATTACGATAATTATATTAGGAAATAAAACTGGAATTCGTACGTAATTAAATAAGTAAATACTATAATTAAAAAATTAAAAAATAATTAATTTTCGAAAAAAGGACATAATTTGTTTCGTTACCAACAAATATATAAACAAAACGACTTAATAAATTATTCGATTTTAAATATATTAGTTTATTTAAAATTGCCAAACAACTTTAAAAAATAATTATTAATTAAATGTTTTATAAAACATTATTTTTTTCAGATTTTTTTATTCGAATTAATAACGGATATAATTAAAGCATATACAGCATAAAATAATATGAAAATAACAAACAAATAAGTATATAAAATAAAAAAAGTTTCGATATACAAAAATAAAACGGATTTACCTAATACCTAATTAAGTAAAAAAAAGTACCCGGATTCCGAAAATATCTAGAAACCTGCCAAAAGTCTTATTAGCGCCCAGCGTTTATTAAAAAGTTTTTATCAATAACGACGAAACTACTAGAAATAATGGTATTCTAATCCATAAGATCTAAAAAAGAAAATTCTTGGTCTACCGTATTCTAATTAATAATATTTACCTTACTTAAATCCTATACCTCAATTACAAACTTTAATTCCAATTATATAAGATTGTTAAAATCGTCTAAGAACTAAAAGGTACGATTAATAAATTTCGCACCCTGGGATTAATAATATTAACGTTAATAACATATACGAAAAAAATGCGAAAAAATTTCGGATAAAAGCTTTTCGGCCGTAAATTTTTGCTTTTTTAATTTTTCGATTTTACGATATAACGATTAATTATAAATATAAGGATTTTTATTTTATTATATAAACGATTTCGACGAACATATTTTTTATAACGAAAAATCCCGTCCATTATTTGGTAATTAAATTATCGAAAAAAATAAGAAAAATAAGGTATTACGTCAAAACCTTTACGTTTAATTAAATTAATCAAAATAAATCGCTATTCGAATTTGCGGAAACAACGTTTAAATATACCGGAAAATATATTAAATAAATGGAAAAAAGTTTATTAAGTGAAAAAGAAACTCTTAAGAGTAAGATTTGTAAAAAAAAATCGTGTTATAACCTAGCGAGCCACGGTCTCCAAAAACGGTCTGCCACGACCCAACCATAAGTGCGCGGTAGGGCAAGTTACGTGATGGATTACCAATTTACTAGTGGTAAGCCAGTAAGCTGGATCATTAATTCACTAATAGTAAACCAGTAAACCGGATCACTAACTTACTAATGGTAAGTTAATAAACCAGATTAAGATATATACGCTTATTATTTCCATAGTTTAGATAACTTTAGCTTATAATAATAATTCGTTACCTAAAATACCCTTAATATTACGAGACGTAATACGTTACTGTATTTATTGCTTAGTTTTTTATAATATTTCTGCCAACATTTACCCGTACAACTAAGGTTTAATAATTTGTTAAACCCTAAGCCGTTACACTCTAATATATTCATTATATATATTTTAATGAAAGCATTTAAAATTTTGTAACTGTTTTTAAAATATATTTATTATTTCGTTATTACAAATATTTATCGTTTAATTATTATATACTTAATTACTTTAATCCGTTTAATTTTTGCATTATTTTTAAAACTATGATTATGTAATTAAAAGGTTTTAAAACATCCTTTTTAAAATAAGCTTTTAAATATTTACTACAAAACATTTTAATAATATAATATTTTTAAATTTTGTATGAATACAACATTTAATATATTATAAAAAAAGTATTAACTTTAATATAGTGCGAATATTACTTTTCTTTATAATATAGATTTTCTAAATAAGTATAATTAACGAATTGTTTTAAATAAACCGAACAGATCGAAATTTAAAGATTCTATCAAAATATATAATAGAAATTATATTTTTTATATTACTTAAAATTGAATAATTTAAATTAAGACGTTAAGAAATTTATTCATTTATTTTATTTATTATTAATCGAATTAAAGAACTTGCGATTCGAAAATTATTAATTATTTTAATAATTAAATTTAAATACAATAATATTAATCGAATTTATTACATTAACTTATAATACCAACAAATATCAAAACTTCATAATGATTAAAAACTTATTTAATTATATATATATTAACAAATATATAATAAATTCCGAAAACTTTAAATTATAATTATTACTAATTAATGTAATTATTTAACTTTTTAAAAAACTATTAAGATATTTTTACTTAATTTTTCTGTTATTTAAATTATTATAATAAAAAAACAGATTTGAAAATAGATTTCTACTTTAATTATTATTCGTAAAAAACTTCGTAAAGTAATATAAAATTATATATAAAATAATGGATAGCTGTGAGCTAGAGTAAGATGATTTTCAACTAGTCGCAAAGTATATTCTAAGAAGTAAATATATTAGGTTACTTTATCTAGTATTTCCTATTAGCTGCTAGATAGTGGATTTATATTAATAAGTGAGTTGATAGCTAATTAGTAATTAATCGCTTATTAGCTTTATCTTATAAGGGTTATATTTTTATAACTATTTTTAAACTATTAGTTTTTAACAGTATTATTATTATTTTGGTATAACGTATTTGCAACTTTAGTTACATACGTTTGTCGATAATTCTCCGTTTTTGGATACGTAAGTTATATTATATTATAAGTGGTTGTCGTAGTAATCAATACGTGTTATATTAGAAAATTTATTATATTTTGTTCAGTTTCTTACTTTAATCGTTTTTAACCTCGTTTTATTTATTTTCTTTTTTCTCGAGTTTTTATTTTTATTTATTTTTTTTGCGTACGTATTTCGGTTAACTTCTTTTACCTTTATTTTGTATCGTTTTTTTTTTCGATCGTTTTACGTACAGTGTTTGTTTTATTTTCGTTTATAATATTTATTTTTCGCAAATAATTTCACGAAAAGTAATATTTTAATATTAATAATAATTGAGATTGTTTTAATGTTATCTCTTTGACGTCAACGATAAAATAAATATTAATCGTATAACGAGCGATAACAAGCCGTACTGTATTTATGTAATATAACGTTATTTCGATTACTGTATAATTTACGTTTAGATTTCGACCGGTTTTAATTATATCGTAATTAATTATTACTATAACACTTTATATATAATAAGTATTTATTTTTAATATTGTTAATGTCGCCGTTTAATTTACGTTTAAATTTCGATTATTTTTTAAAGGTATTAGCTAAATCGCTTTTAAATTTAGTACCAATACTTAGGAAATAATCGATAAATTCGAAAAGGATCGTATTATAGAAAACTCGTAAGAACGCGTTAATATATTTGCGATCGGTCGCCGACTTAACGTTTTTCGTAAAGCTAAATTCGTTTTTGATACGGTTATCGTTAAAGAATATTATTTTCTTAATACATCGAAAATAAATGTCAGATCGTCTCTTATAGCTGCGAAAGTTTAATTTTAACGTCGTTTTATAGGTTTGCAAATTTAGTTTTTTTTTTAATATTACAATATTTTTCTTATTATTTTGCGATTTATTTCCGATTAGACGTAATTTTAAAGTATTTTATATAAATACAGCGATTTTCGAAAGCCGTTATACCGTTATATTTTTCAGTTACGAGTATTTTTCGCTTATTGTTTTTAATATTTATTAATAACTAAATTAAAAAATATTTTTACTCGATAAGGTTGTTATTAAGCTCAAATACATTAAGCGTTTTAAAAACGGCGCCTTATTTTTAACTAGTAACAGATTATAACGACTAGACTAATTAATCAACTATTTAATCTACTTTGTACGAATTTATATTGTAAGCTAAAATTATCTAAATTATGGAAAATAACGAACATATATATCTTATAAGGATTCTTTCTAATCTTTAGATCTTCTTAGAACTTTTGTTTTAATAATTCTTCTAACTCTTTTTATCTTCTTAGATCTCTTATAGTAATCTTTTTCTAGATCTATAAATCTATTCGGATTTTTATTACGTAACCAGGTAAAGGTGGTCTTAAGTATTTTAACCCTTTCTTTTGACAAATCCGATTAGTTTTTAATATAGTCTTTTTTATTCTAAGATTTTCGCTTTTAAAACTTTTTAGTAAGTTTTTTTCCTTTTTTCGTACCTTATTATATTTAGAAAAATTGCTAAATACTGCAAGCGCGTTAACTAAAAGATAAAACGTAACGCCTTAATTATTTTTATTTTGAATTCTGATTTTGAAACTATGCTCTGTACTTAATATTTTCATAACAAGGAAAAATGTATTATATTAAAGAGTTTTATTCGTTATAACAATTATATTCTTCACCAGCAGAACTACGATAGCTTAAATACACCAATTACCTTTTTGCGCAATATTACGCCGGAAAATAAACGGTTATAATATAAAAAAATCCTGGCTAAAAAACGCTTACTTCGTTTTTAACAAAAACTAAACGAATCCATTTCCCGTTTTCAGCGGTTACGGTAATAACACAAGTAATTCCACCAGAAGGGCGTAAAAATAATGCAACGAGAGCTTCAGTCTTTGAACGAACTGGAAAACAAAAAAAAAAACAGGAATAATAACAGTTAAAGGCCGCCATCACAGTTATTTGTAAGATAATGCAGCTCTCTATAGCCAAAAGGGCTAGAACAGGACCCCATATATCCTGATAAGACGTCTCCAAATATCAAGAAAAGTAACTAGTTGCTGATATAGCACAGAAGGGTTTGGAATTGCTGATCTTTTGGTCTTGTAGTTAGCGTCGCACTCTCGCTTATCTCACATTATTACGTTAGCATAGACCGTAACCGACTAGCCCGACTTCTCAGTTATTAATTAGTCGATTATTAACTGGGATACTTCTGTTGTCACTAGTAAAAGTTCTTCAATAAACGTTAGACATTTATAAGATTCTTTGTCGATTTCTAGATATTCTCGGAAATTGGGTGGTTTTTTCATTTAATTAAGTACTAAATAAATCTACCCTATTTCCGTACGTCTAAGATTTTCTTTATTTTGTAAATTATATTATCTTTTGCCTTTACGTTGTTTTATACTCTATATATTTTAATAAAATCTGTTATTAATTTAAATAAAACAATAATAAATATTAAATAAAATTTAACTTTTAGTAGCAATTTCTGCTGGTAATTATTTTGTAAAATCGTTTTGTTAATTTTATATAGGCCGATATATTTGAAGTCGAATATTTGATTTAGGCGTTTTATTTTAATATTTTTAATAACTAAGTAAATTATCTTGCTTTTTTCGAAAATTAATCCCTTTAACCTTTTTTGGTTATAATATTTGCTTATTTGATTACGTTCGAATTCCATTTTTATTTTTGTTTCTTAATATAAATATTTAAGCTATTTTAATATTAGGATTATTTTAACGTTAACTCGGTTTTTTTATAAAAATCCCGGTATACTTTTAGCGTAAAATCAAAATTGGCGTCAATTAAAGTAATTTTAATACTTTTGTAAAAACAAATATTATAAGCCAACTAGATAGTAAATAATTTCTTTACCTAATTATTTCATTTATAATTAATATAATATCGCCAATGTATTTCCAATATCTGGTTCAACTGTTTTATTTATCCGTCCGTTTAGAATTTAAATACGTTAAATTACTTATAATTTAAATGAATTTATAATATAAAGCTTTGCCAAAACTTCGAAATAAACGTAATTTCTTTATTTAAAATAATTTTATATAGTAATCTATATATATTAAAACGTTTATAGAGAAAATACATAGCATTTATTCCGTATTTGTATTTTTCGAATAAGGTAGAAAATAAAAAAGTTTCGTAAATTAATTAACGATAACGAAAATATTAACGTAATATATTTCTATTACTAAACTTTGGGATAAGAGAAATTTAATAATAAAATTTATAATAACTAAGTCTTATAGTCGTTTTAAAACTAGTAATGATTGTAATTTTTTATAAGATTTATATTATCGTATTTTTGTTTTATTATTTAAATCGCATTATTTTCGAATTCTTTAAACTATTATGTTTATTTTTAAAAAATAATATGTACGTTAAAGCCGTTTTATAGTCTCATAAATCTCTAGATATCTATATAGCTAATGTTTATATATTTTTAATACCCAATCCTCCTTGTAGTTTTCTAGAATTTATATTTTGTCTATTTCTTTGGTTTTCAGAAAAACCCTTATTATATTGCTGAAATTTCTAGTATATATCAAAACGTACTGCTCGAATTATTGCAATTTGTCGTAAACGTAATGATCTTTTTATAATAATATTACAAATTATATAATTAACTTTAACTAATTTCTTTTCGAAATCTAATATTTGTTTAAGGCATCGACTTTGCCGTTTTCTACGCCTTTTTTTATAAATAATAACGAAATCGAAATTTGTAAATTTCTCTACGTATCTTAATTATCGTCCTATAAATTCTTTAGTCGTAATAAAACTTGTAAAATTCTGATAATCTGTATAAACTTTAATTTGATAAACCTTTCCTTAAAGAAATATTTAAACTCTTTAAAAGCTATAACGATAACTATAAACTTTTTATTTGAAATATCGTAATTGTGACGGCTAGGCGGCTTAACTAACTATTAAACCTTAGTCGTACGAGTTTATATTAATCGAAATATCGTAGAATTTTAAAGTAATAAATAACTTAGTTACGTTTCGTAATACCAAAGATATATAACAAATTGTAAATATAAGTAAATATTGTAAGCTGGTATTATTTAAACTATAGATATAGTGAACGTATATATTCTGTATTGGCTTACTGGCTTACCACTAGTGAATAGGTAATTCGGCTTATTAGCTTATCATCAGTGAATTAATGATCTATTACGTAACTTAAACCGCTGTCCTTTTTTGGTTTATCTTATTGAAAACCGTTTCTAAAGGCCGTAACCCGTTAGGTCGTAATACGATTTCTTCTTTCCCAAAATCTTACCTTTAAGATATTTTTTCTTTTTAATAAGTACTTTTATCTCCTTTATATTATGGCTTCCCGTATCTCTAAGTTTCGTTTTCGTAAAACTGTTTAACGAATTACCTTAGTTAATTTAATTAAGCCTAAAACTTTTATCGTTATACCTTGTTTTTTATTTTTTTTTAATATTTTAACTGTTAACTGATAAAAAAGATATCGCGTTGTAAAAAGTGCGTACGTAAGGAGCGTTTTTATAATAGGAGCGGAATTCCTATATCTATAATTAATCGTCATATCGCCGAGGTTCGTTGATTTAAAAAAATAGGATTAACGGCGAAAAAAGCCTTAGCCAAATCTTTAACGCGATTTTTTCGTATACAGCGATAGCGTTAATATTATTGATTCAAAAGTGCCAAATTTGTTAACCGGGCCCTCTAATCGTTAAACGAATCTAATAACCTTATCTATTGAATTAGGGATGGAGCTAATCTAGATGTATGGGATACAGAACATCTTGATCAGGGCTTGGGAGTGGAAATTGTCTGGCGTCCATTTGCTATGGAAAACTGCATACAAAAGTTAACAGGTCAGCATTTTATAGACCGCCGCCGACCCACTTGGAAATGCTAGAACCTTCGACAACAAACATCGTCGATGTCTAACAGCTAGCTATCACCTTGCAGCCCAGCAACCCAATACCAACCCCACTTTACTATTTAAAATTAAAGTTTATAATTAAGATATAGGTTTTAAATAAGGTGAAGGTTATTAATTGAAATACGATGGATCAAGAGTTTATAACAGCTAGATAGTTTAACCAACTATTAAATCTAAGTCGTACGAGTTTATATTAACAGAAGTATTGTAGGACTTTTAAAGCAATAAAATAACTTAATTACATCTCGTAATACCAAAGGCGTTTTGGATAACGATATTATATTATAAATAATTAGTATTAATAAGTATTATGAATTAAAGCTATTTAAATCATGGAAATAATAAACGTATATATTTTATGTCGACTTACTAGCTTATTATCAATAAGTTAGTAATCCGGCTCGCTACTAGTAAGTTGGTGATCCAGCTCGCTGGCTTACCATTAGTAAATTGGTAATCTATTACGTAACTTGACCTGCTATCTTTTTTTGGCTTGTCTTTATCGGAAACCGTTTTTGAAGGCTGTAACCCGTTAAGTCGTAATATGATTTTCTTTCTCCAAAATCTTGCGCTTAAGATTTCCTTTTCTTTTAGTAAATACTTTTATTTTCTTTCCATTATGGCTTCCCGTATTTCCAAATCTCGTTCTCGCAAAACTGTTTAACGGGTTTTCTTGGTTAATTTAATTAAGCTTAAAAGTTTTATCGTTATATTTTGTTTTTTTTCTCGATATTTTAATTATTAAATAATAAAAAGAATATCGCGTTATAAAAAGTACGTACGTAAAAGGCGTTTTTATAATAAAAATGGAGTTTCTATATCTATGATTAATTGTTATATCGCCGAGGTTCGTCCATTGAAAAAAAAAAGAAATTAACGGCGGAAATAGCCTTAGCCGAATTTTTGGCGCGATATTCTCGTATACGGTAACAACGCTAATATTATTAATCCAAAGATACCAAATTTATTAAACGAATCTAGCGATTTTGCCCATTTAGAATCAAAGTGTATAGTCGAAATATAGGCTTCGAATAGGATAGACGTTATTAATTAGAATGCGGTACACCAAGAGTTTTTTTTTTCTCTTAGATCTTATAGATTGGAATGCTATTATTTCGAGTAGTTTCGTCGTTGCCGGTAAAAATTTTTTAACAGCCGTTAGGCGCCAATAAACTAAAATTTCGCACTCTACTATTGCGATATACTAATGTATTTTAATTCGTATATCTAAGATAATAAAGTTATTAACGACTTTTATCGTTACGTTTAAAGCCTTTTTTAAGAATTTCTTTTAATTTCTCTGAATTTTGTTATTTTACGGCTTTTTTATAAATAACTTTTTTCTTTTAACTTTTATTCGAATTTATCAAATTTTATTTATATTTTAATATAGCTTGGTAATCTGCTATAATTATTGTTATTATTAATATATTATTCTTTTATGTTATATTAGTTATTTTTGAAATTTTTTTATAATTTCTTTTCTTATTAGAAAAAATATTTTTCTATATAGTGTATAATATTTTATTAAGCTTCTTAGGATGCGATAATTTTCTAAATAAAATCCTTAAGTAAATTATCGAATTTTTTCTTTAACAACTCTTTTTTCGTTAGTGTTTATAATTAATGCTAACTGAAAACAGAAATCTATAATAACCTTTTAATAATATTTTTTTACCGTATACTGAATTAATTACTTTTTTAGATCAGCTTTTCATTGTAGTTAACTAGTAAATATTATCTTTCGAATTTATAAATCGAACATGTCGATATTATTATTTATCGTTTTTGTTATTCTCTATTCGGTTTAGAAAATCGAATTTTTTATAATATATGCAGGTAATCGTTTTATAGATATATCGTTTTAATTTTTTATAATTAAGATATTTTTATTATCAACAATATATAGCGTATATTCTGCCGTATCGATTAAGAGTTCTAGAACAAACGTTTTTCGTTTATTTCTAATATATTTTCAGTTATTTTCTAAAAAATATTTGTTATTTTTTAGACGCTTTTTAGGCCAGTTTTTTTTAGTTTTTGTATCTTTTGTCGAATTTCTTATCGAAATAGCCCGTTTTTGTACTGGGCCCGAATTATATTAATAAATTTGTTATCGTTTTTCTGCTTATGCTTAGATTGTCTCTTCGATATAGGTATTTAATTATTCTGTCGTAATTTGTTAAGTACAAAATATATATAAGCTTTATATTTTTTTTCTAGTAATTGTAATATTCAATCTAGTTTTAACTTTTCTTATAAGTGGTCCCGAGTTCTATCGGTCCCGGTTTTGTGCCGTAAGAAATATTATTACGTTAAAAAATATTAATATTAGCCGAATATTGAAATTTCTTATTATTTTTTCTTTTGATATCTTTAATGCACCAGATATATTGCCGGTCGTTAATCTTAATTGCTATAACGATGTAATCCGATAAATAATTGGGTCGATTAAATTTAAACAGTTTTTTCTGTATTTTCTTTTTTAAATTATCGAAAATCTTAATTATTTACCTTTTTTGTTTTTAATTTAATTTTACTATTAGCGAAATAAACGTATTGCTGTAATTGAATACTAATACTTTTTATCGTAAACAATAAATCTGTATTTTAGCTTTTATTTTTTCGTTTATTATTTTAATAGTTTTCGTTAATACTTATTCGAACTATTCGTAATTATTATAAATTCGTATTATTTTCGGGTTTTATTTTTCCGCTGATAAAGTAATATATTCCCTTATAATAGGCTTAAATTAAGTAACCGTATTTTCGATAAATCGTTTAATTGTAAACTTGATTTACATACTAAGCGTAATAAATCGAATAAGAAAATATCTAAAGTATTTTCGGTATTAAATTAGAAACAATTATAATTTAAGTAAAATTTCGTTAAAGAATTTCTGCTTAATAAATTTAAGGACATTTTCTAATTCTTAAATGAAATTTAACTGAATAACTTAGCTCGCTTAAAAAGGCTTTTTAGTTTCGGAAACTTTTCTTTTTTTCAAGCTTTTTATAAGCAGTCTAGAAAAACGTCGTAAAATCATTTTAAAACTTTTTCAACCTAAATAATACGTTTGTTTATGGTATCTAGGCGTTGAAAAACTTCCTTTCGAAAAAAACGAAATTATTTTTTTTTCACATTCTATTTCAGTATCCGAGTTATTAGGAATCTAGTAAATAGGTTATTTGAGTTATTTATTAGTAAATAGAATATCGGCGATATTCCTTAAAGTTTAACGGTATCATTAAATAAAAATATATAATATATAACGTCTAAATTAATTAATTAATTATTAAATAAAAGTCGGACAAATTTATATTAATCGAAATATCGTAAACATTTAAGTAATAAAATAAGTAATTACGTATCGTAATATTAAAAATATTTTAAATAACGAAATTATATTATAAGCTCAGATTATTTAAATTATGAAAAGTAATAAATGTGTACCTTTTTGTAAAGATTTTTCTGAATTTCTAGATTCTCTTAGAACCCTTATTTTAGTAATTCCTCTAGCTCTCTTTATTCTCTTAGATCTCTTATGGTAACTTTTTCCTAAATCCGTAAACCCCATTCGGATCCTTATCACGTGACTAGATAGAGGTGGCCTTAAGTGCTCTGATTGTTCTTCTTAGCAAACTCGATTAGTTTTTAACACAAATTTTATTCCGGTTATTTAAGTCTTATTTTTCGCAAGAAATAAGATATTTTTAAGTTTTTTCCAAGTTTTACGCTCAGCCAATTTAATAAACGTACCCGCTTTTTATCGTTATATATTTTTCGATCGTTTTATAATATTTTTATATTAATTTTAAAATACGCTTATTAAGAGCTAATTAACGGAAGGTGTAATAACCAAACGCGAAAATTTATTTTCGAAATAAAAGTTTCATTTTTTATACCGTTTATTGGTTTTTGTTCGTTTTTCGTTCTATTTAAAAGAAATTATAATTTAATTTTTCAGTTTTAATATAATACTTAACAATCGAATATAGTTTTATATTTAAAATAAAGATTTGAATTTCTTTATATCGCCGGTTAGCTTTCGGTTATATTTCGGTTTATTATATATTTTTAATAATATTTAATCGGTCGATATTCGATCGATATATAATAAAATTATTATATGTCAAAAAATCTAAAAATAATTACATAATTAATTAATATTTTAATTTCGGTATTTTAATATTGTAAAATTAATCTTTATAATTTTATAATTGTTAAACAATTAATTTTTAATCGAATTATTATTATTTTATTTTTTATATACGTAGTTAATCTTTTATAACTATATAATATCTTAAATATATATTTAAAATACGTTTAGAACTTTTACATACTATATTTAACAGGTCAGCCTTTTTATCAAATTAGATATTTATATTATTTTTGATTATTTCGATAATAGATGATATCTTTTATTACCTATTTGCCTTACTTTTTATCAAGTTTAATAACGTTGTTTAAAGATTATTTGCTTGCTGAATATATTACGGTTTTAATAAAAATACCGGAAATATATTACATATCCGGTAAGATGTAATAAGACAATTATTTTATACGCGTAAAACCTTATTTGGTTTTTAATTATAACTAGAATATAAATAAATAAACCTTTTATTTTTAAACCTAAAGTTTTTAATCGTTAAATATATTTATTATTCTAGTTCAAATTCTATATATATATAATATTAATTATAGTATTTTTAAGCTATTGTTATTTTTTAGTTTTTATATATTTCTTAACAAATAGTCGTGTACTTTTTAAAACGCTTTTTTATTTTTATAAGTATTCTTTAAATCTTTATGAAAAGTATTTTATTATTCTCAGTAATATTCGTATAAAGTTTCAAAGGAAAAACGGCTAGTAAATACGTTTTAGATATTATTATACGCGAATTTCGTATTTCGTAATAATTTTGTTTAATAATTTTAATACTTATTATCGTAATTACGGCAATAATATTTTAAAACTTAATAAATATGTTCTATTTGCTTATTGATTTACGAATAATAAATATTCGATATTTGTCGCTTTATTTTTAATATTTGTTTTATAAAATTCTGCTTAAAATTAATTTATTAATAATTTATTTTTATACTTATTTATCTCAGCCAGCGTATCGACTTTATACGTTATTTTATCGTAAAGTAATTAAGCTAATTTAATTACAGTTAATGTTTTAACCGTAAAAATAAATAAGTCTAATTTCGTAAAGCGGTCAACGATTACTAAAATAACGTTATATTTTAACTTATTTAGATCTGAATTGTTAAGAAGTTTTGTAATAAAATTTAACGAGATTTTTTAAAAAGGTTATTTAAGTAATAATAAGAATTATAGTTATTTATATAGCTTATAGCGTAATTCAATTATGTTTTAATAATGCGGATATAATTCGCTATATTTTTCTAATAAAGGTTTTTAATTATTAATTTCAACGTATGATACATTTTATATATTTTGCTATTAAATTACTATAGTATTAATTAATTAAGCATTTTCGTAAAACGCCTTAAAATAGATTTATAAATATATTCTAATAATATAAAACCTTATTATAACAGCTAAAGGTTTAATCAACTATTAAATCTTAGTCGTACGGGTTAATGTTTGCAGGAATATCGTAGGACTTTGTAGCAGTAAAATAACTTAGTTACGTTTTTTAATATCAAAGATGCAAAAGACGTATTGCAAACGATTAATATTAATAAATAGTTTCTTGTAAGCTAAATTTATTTAAACTATGGAAATAATAAACGTATATATTCTTTTTATGGATTCCGTTAAATTCTTTAGATTATTCTAGATCTATATTAGATAACTGCATAGATCCCGTTAAATCTCTTAGATTATTTCGGATCTATATCGGATAATTGTATAGATCTCGTTAAATCCTTTGGATTATTCCGGATCTATATTACGTAATTTCGACCCACTTGGGTTCTGTTTCGGTTATCGAGTGACCGTTTTCGAAACCTTCCCTTGGTTAGATTATAATACGGTTTTTCCTTTTCTTATATCTTGCCTTTAAGATTTTTTTAGTAAGCTTTTTCTTATCCGTTACCATATTTAACCGAATCGCTAAGAACCGCAAACGAATTAACGAAAAAAAAGCGTAAGACTTTAATTTCGTTTCGTTTTAATTCCGGTTTCGAAATTATGCCTTATATACTTTATTTCCGCACTGGCGACTTATGTACCATATTAGATAATATAGCGCGTTATTAATAATATATCTTAAAAAAACGTTATTGCAACGGTTCAGGTATTTTTTTTCTTTCTTAAATAATATTAATAAAGAGATAAAGCGTTTTCGATTCGAAAAATTCTTTGCCCGCTAATATCTATATAATATTCGTCAAAAGTTGTTAATAATATTTCGTCGTTTAAACAAAATATTATTTTGACTGGAACGTTTTCGTATTCAGCAAGAATTTTTTCGTAAAAAAGGCGTGGAAATAGTTAACCGAGGTTTTTAATCCTTAGATAAATAAGAAAAGACCGATCGTTTAGAGATAAAACGCAAACATTTAGAAATTGAGTTCCGCGCCGTACTTCCTGAATGGTTTTATTTTTTTAACCTTATTGTAGACGTGAACTGAGACGCGATTATTTCTGAGGGTTCCGCCGTTGTTGGTAAAAGTTCTTTAATAGACGCTGGGCGCCAATAAGGTTTTTGGCGGGTTCTTAAGTGTTTTCGGAATCCGGGTGCTTTTTTCATTTAATTAGATATTGGATAAGTCCGTTTTGTTTTCGTATGCTGAGAATTTTCTTTATTTCGTATGCTTATTTATCTTTTTCCATATCGTTCTATGCCGTATGCATTTTGATTATATCTGCTGCTAATTTAAGTAAAGAAACGTAAAAAAAATAGATAAAATTTGATTTTTGGTAGAAATTTTAATTAGTAATTGTTTTCTGAGATTTCTTTTAGTGATTTTATATAGACCGATATATTTGAAATAGAGTTTTTTGCTGGGTTATTTTGTTTAAATATTTTTTGTAATAAGGAAAACCATTTCCCCTTTTTCGAAAATTAGTTTTTTTAATTTTTTCTGGTTATAATATTTACGTATTTAATTTCGTACGAATTTTAGTTTTGTTTTTATTTCCTGGTATAGCTGTCGTAATTATACTGACGTAAAGATCGCTTTAATATTGATTAAATCGTCGTTACGTGTTTTTCTATAAATTTCTAGTATAGAACTAAAATTTGCATTTGTTAATATTATTTTAATATTTTTATAATAATTGGTATTATAAATTAATTATGCGATTAATAATTTATTAACTTAAATATTGTATTAATAATTAATATAATATTGTAAGTAAAGGTTTAAAATTTGATTTATTCGTTTCGTTTATTTATCTGTTTAAAGTTTAAATACGTTAAATAATTTGTAATTTAGACCGATTTATATTATAAGGCCTTATGAAAATTTAAATACGAAAGTTAATTCTTTATTTAAGATAATGTTTATTAATAATCCATATATATTGAAAATATTTTTTATAAAAATATATGTTTTTTATTTGGCGTTTATGTTTTCGTAATATGGTAAAAAATAAAAAGATTTCGTAAATCGGTCGATAATTACGAAAATGCTATCGTAATATATTTCTATAACTGTATTTTTTAATATAGAAAATTTATTAATAAAATTAAATATAACTAAATATTATAATTGTTTTATAACTAATAATAGTTATAACTTTTCATATAACTTATATCGTTATATTTTTATTTTAATATTAATATCGTATTATTGTATAAATTTTTGTACCGTTAATTTTGTTTTAAGAAAAAAAAATATATACGTTAAAGTCGTTTTAAGGTTTTGTAAATCCTTAAATATCCGTATAATTAATATTCGTATATTTTTTGTACTAAATCTTTTTCGTATTTTTTAAAATTTGAATTTTATTTATTCTTTAGTTTTTTTAAAAAACCGTTATTATATTACTGGATTTTTTTAGTACATATCACAAGATATCGCCCGAATTGTCGCAATTTATCGTAAGCATAAATATTTTTTAATATGTTATCGAAAATTATATAACTAATTTTAACCAATTTCTTTTCGAAATCTGGGCGCCTATTTAAGATATTTACTTTACTATTTTCTGAACTTTTCCTTTAAATAATAACGAAATCGAAATTCGTTAATTTTTTTACATAACGAAATTATTATTTTATAAATTGTCTAATCGTAATAAATCGGGTAAGATTTTGATAATCCGTATAAATCTTAACTTGATATAAGTTTCCCTTTAGAAAATACCTAAAGTTTCGAAATATTATAACAATGGCCATAAATGTTTTATCTGGAACACCGTAATTAAGTTCAGCTTTTTGTAATTTGTACGAAACAAATATAATAAAATGTAATTTGCCTTAATTATTTCGTTATCCGATTATTACGTTTAATACATAATCCAAAATATTGGTTTTTCGCTTAAAAAGGTAATTTAAATTATATATAATTAATATTAATTCGTTAATAATTATATTTTTAATACCTTAAAATATTTTTTCCGTATTTAACATTAATTTAAATTTTTCTTTTCGTAAATTTTATTAAAAATATAATTATATTATTAAAATTTCGAATAGATTTTCTATAATAGTTAACGAATTTAAGGAATTCTTGTACTTCTTTAACCGTAAATAGGGTTTGTTATTTTGTAATTATAACGATATTTTTAAGATTTATTTGAATATATTTTAAAATAATAATATGCTTCAAATAGTTTATTTTTTATTTATAAAATGAACTTTTTTAGCATTAATAAATAACTTTATATTCTATAAAGTTTAGAAAAATTTATGAATATATTTTATATATGTTTTTTTAAAAAACAGATAAGAATATCGTCGAAATAATATATAATAAAAATATTAAGATATTTTCGTAATACGTAATTTGTTATCCGTTAAAAAGTTATTAATATATTTGTAAATCTTATTAGTATAATTAAATATTTAAATAGTTTATATTATTTTAAAACTTACTTTTTATTTATATTTCTATTAATTTTAATAAAGTTATATTTATTTTTAACATCAAATAATATAAATTATATGGCTCCGTAAAATCAGTTTTTTATTTTCGTAATTAAAGGTAATGGTATTTGATTTTTAACAGTAATATTATTCAGTTATTAATAATTAATTATAAATCGTAATTTTTCGTTTTTTTCGATACGAAAAATATGAAGTATTTTATTTATAATTTCCAAAGTTACATCTATTTTTTTGTAACCGATTTTCTAAGTATTTTTGAAAAATACGTAATTCGTTTTTATTAAAATTATAAAAAAGGTAAAACTTTGTCGAAAATACTTTTTTAAAAATCATTTTATAATTTTATTTATTATATTTTAGTAATTTAACATCGAATTTCTTTTTAAAGATATACTTCTATTTATCGTATTATAATAATATATTAATTAAATCTTTTAATTTTTAAAGCTGCTATTTTAATTTCGCTTTAATTATATTAACGATACGTCTTATTTTTCTTTAATATTCATTTTTTTCTTATATCTTATCCTTTTTGGTAATAAGGTTTTTATCGTATCTTTATACCTATATTCGTTATTATTCTTAATCGAATATTAAAATTTTAATTTTTTTCCGTTTATAAATAAAGCATAAAACGAACGTTATTTAGCTAATTCCTTTATTAATTAAAGCTTTGTATTAATATATCCATAATAATCTTAAGATCATATTGTAATTTCTAAATAAAACGATATCGAAATTAATTATTTAGTATTATCTTTAAATAAAAATCTCGAAATAATTAATTTTGCGTATAATTTTCCCGTTATCGTAAGCGAATTCTTAACTTTTGGTATTTGTTATTGTATAAGGTTTTAATTTATATTTCTATAATAATTTAAACGTATTAATTATATTTAGTACAATATAATTTCCGTCCAGAATTCCGTAATTTATTATTGCGATATATTAGTACGTTCTAATTTATATGTCTAAAATAATAAGATTATTAACGGCTTTTATTATCGCATTTAAAATCTTTTTTAAAAATTCCCTTTAATTTCTCTGGGTTTCGTTATTTTGCGACTTTTTTACAAATAACCTTTTTTTTAATTCCTATTTAAATTTATCAAACCTTATTTACGTTTTTTTCGTTTAACGCGTTAAGTTGTTATATTTATCGTTAATATTAGCGTATTTTTTCTTCGAATTATATTAATTACTTTTGATTTTATTATAATTCTTTTCTTTATCAAATAAATTATTTTCTTATATTTACGATTGCATCCCATTATACGTCGTTCTAATTATGGTTTCAGAGATTTGTTATAAATTAACGTATTTTTAATAGCTATTTCTTCGTAAAAATCTATAATAAATACTAATTAAAAATAAAGATTTATATTAACTTTTTGGCAATATTTTTCTATTATACATTAGATTAACTCCTTTTCTGTTTAATAATTATATTATTAATAATAACAGAAAAAATCTTTTTACGGGTATTATTGTTTTGAAGCCAGCTATTTATTTCGGCCAGCTGCTACATATTTCCTAAAGCTATAGTTCGAAAATATCAACACCATTATTTATCGTTTTTGTTATTTTTCGTACGATTTAGAAAGTCGAATCCTTCGTAATATATACGAGTAATTCGTCCGTAAATATGTTATTTTTATTTTTCGTAATTAGGATATTCTCGTAGTCGACAATATATAATATTCATTTTGCTATATCGATCAGGGATTTCGGGACAGATTTCTTCTATCTAATTTTAATATTTGCGTAATTATCCTTATCGTGCTTTTTGTTATGTTTACAATATTTATTAAGCTAGGTTTCTGGCTTTTCGCATTTTTCGTCGAATTTCTTGTCGTAATAACCTTTGTTATATTTTTCGTTATAAGTGACCTAATATGTACTTAGGCTGGATTATATTAATGGATTTACTTCTATTTCTTTGATTTTCTCTAGATTATCTCTTAGATACTAGTTTTCAGTTATCTTAACGGAGCTTCTTAGGTGCTTTTTATCATATTATCTTATATTCCATTTTATTATAAATGTAACATTTAATTTGGTTCTAATTCTTTTTATAAGTAACTTTTAATCTCATAAATCCTTATTTTGTACTGTAAAAAATATTATTACGTCGAAAAACGTTAGTATTAATCGTATATCGAGTTTTATTATTATTTTTTCCTCTGGTACCTTTAATACATTATATGTATTATCGATTATTAATCTTAATTGTTATGACTATATAATTCGACAAATAATTAGATTTATTAAATTTAAAATGGTTTTTTTATTTTTTTTTAAATCATCGAAAATTTAGCTATTAATACCTTTAATTTCCAGTTTAGCTTAACGGCTAGTTAAATTAACGTACTACCGTAATTAGATACGGATTTCTTTTATCGTAATTATTAAATTTGTATTTCGGCTTTTTATTTTTTTGGTTATTATTTCGAAAATATTTATTAATATTTATTGGAATTATTCGTAATTATTATAAATTCGTATTATTTTTAGATTTCGTTTTTCGATTAGCAAAATAATATATTTTTTATAACAGGCTTAAATCAAATAATTACGTTTCTAGTAAATCGTTTAATTGCGAATTTAATTCGTATAATGGGCGTAATATATCAAATAGGAAAATACCCGCAGTATATTCGATATTAAATTAAAAACAATTATAATTTAGTCGAAATTCCGTCAAAAAACTCTGGTTTAAAAGGTTTAAAAACCTTTTTTAATTTTTTGGTAAAATTTAGTTAAATAATTTAACTTATTTGAAAAGGCCTTCCGGTTTAGAAAGTTTTCTTTTTTTAGACTTTTTATAGGCGGCTTAAAAAGATGTTATAAGATTATTATTTTTTCATATAAGCTGGAAAATACGTTCGTTTATAACATCTAGATGTCGAAGAACTTTTTCGCGAGAAAAACGAGGCTTTTCTTTTTTTCCTCGGATTCCATTCTAGTGTCTGGATAATCAGGGACCTGGTAAATGGGCTATTCGGGCTGCTTGCTGGTAGATATAGCGTCGATGATATTGCTCAAAGTCTAACGGTACTATTGAACAAAAGCTTGTAACGTATAACGGCTAAGGGTCTAACCAACTATTAAACCTTAGTCGTACGGGTTTATGTTAGCAGGAGTATTATGGGACTTTGTAGTAATAAAGTAAGTTAATTATATCTCTTAATACCAAAGGTACAAAAAAGGTATTGCAAACAATTAATATTAATAAGTGATTAATTGTAAACTAAAACTATTTAAATTATGGAAATAATAAACGTATATATCCCTTTAATAAATCTCGTTAAATCTTTTAAATTATTCCGGATCTATATCGGATAATTGCATAGATCCCGTTAAATCTCTTGGATTATTCCGGATCCATATTACGTGGTTTCGACCTACTTGGGTCCTGTTTCGGTCATCGAGTGACCGTTTTCGAGACCCTCTCTTGGTTGGGTTATAACACTTATTTAAATTTAAAAAATGTTCTTTTCTTGTTTTAGTTTAATATTTAATTATTCTTCTTAATTTTATAATATTTAAATCTTAAATTTATAACTTTCGAACTTAATCGTAAAATTGTTAGAAAATTTTCGGGTATAATATTATTTTTTTTAAATAACGTTTTTATTAATAAATATAAAACATATTAATTTCAAATAATAACCTTAACCTTAATTTCGTTTTCTTTAAATTTTTTAAAATTCGACCGTAATATAATTACAATTTACGGTTATCATTATTTAATTACTCATTATATTATTAATACGATTTATATTTATATTATTATATATAAATAATAATTTCGCCAGCTATATAATTTCTTATTTTTTTAGAAAACCTTTTGCAATTCTATAAGGAAAATCTTCGGCTTTTTTTACGTAAACGATAATAATTTAAGTTTTTTTTTATTTAAAACGTGTTTAGAAATATAATAGTAAATAAGTTTTACATCGTTTTTACGAAACCTTTTGTTTTTGTATAATACTTTACGTTATACTATATATTGGTAATTATTTTCCGTACGTTTTATAGCTTATCGTTCGTAAGTTTTAACTTTTTTAATAATGTAAAGATTATATTTTCGTGCGTAGTTTTCTTAATACATAATTTAAACGTTTAAATAACGTATTTGTCGAATTAACGATGCCTTATTAATATTAGATTTTAAAATTAAATTACGAAAGAAAACAGTAAAGTTATCGCGTTAATTTTTCTTTAAAGTTACGCGTTAATAAATTTACGATATTTTTAAGATTATATAATTAATAAACATTAAAAAATATTTTCCCGTTTTCGAAATATTGTAATTAATATTTTAAACCTTTTATTATTGTTAAAAGTTTTTATTATTTTAGAACTCAATTTTTGGCTGGGTTAAATTTCCGTAATTAATATACAATTAGACGCTAATATTTCTTATTTTTTCCGATAAAGTTTTTAATATCGTTTTTATTAAAACATTTATTTTAATGTTAATATTTTGAGAATTATTTTAATAACGAAAAATAATTATTAATTAAAAAATGTCTTTTAAAGTATAAAACGCATTTTTAATATTTTAAGTCAATACAACTTTATTTTCCTACTTTAATATTATCTTCTTTTTAATAATATGATAATAAGTCTAATAATATACAAATAATAAACGATATATTTTTAATAAAAATTTTCAAACTTTAAAAATTCTGGATGTTATAAATCAATTTCGGTTTTGATTACGTTTTAATAGTATTAACCCGTTGGCAATTTATTTTTAATTTATCGATATTAATTACGAAATTTTCAAAATATTTTTTATATTTTATAATTTCGTATTTGAATAGTTCAACAAATAATTAATATTATAATAATCGTTTATAAATTAAATAAAATATGTCGCCTATTTTTTTATTATACGAATAAATAATTATATTATTTAAGTATAGTATATATATGTAACTATTTAGTTTAGTTAATATCTTAAATATATAAATTTAACATATAATTAACATATTAATAAAATCAAATAACATAATTATATATTTATATTACCCGTAGTATATTTAAAAGGCGGTTTTTTATTAATTACCTTTTTTAATTCTGATACAGTAATGATTACTTTTAAAATTAATATTCGAAAATATTTTACTTAATATTAAGTGATTTATTATTTTTAAATAATATATTCGTTTTACTTTTAAGTTTTTCTAGATATACGTTTCGAATATTTCCTGCTAGATTTTCAAAATACGATAAATTAGACGTATAAAAATATTTTTCTCAGAATTACATTTATTATATACTTTACTTTTAATAATTAAGAGATTATTTAATTACTTTTTCGAAATACATTTGGTGAAAAGTTTCTAAACTTATAAAAAAATTAATTGTTTTCTGTTTTTATTATTCTTTAAATTCTGAAATATTTAACTTATTGATTAAGCTTATTATATTAATAATATAAACTTATTCGCTGAAAAACATTAAACTTTCAAATTGTTATCCGTGGATCTTTTACAATAATCTATATAATTATTAATATATAACTGTATTTAATAAAATACCTAACTTACTTATTTTTAATCTGAGTAATAAAAGATTAAGTGCTTTTTAGTTGCGATATATTACGAAATAAATTTGCTTGAATTTTTATTCGTTTTCGTTGTTATTTATTATATTAATAAGAATTTTGTAAACTTTATACCATTTAATATACGTATTGTTAACGTCGATAAATCTCGAAATATTTACCAAAATTAAAAAAAAGTTAAGTTCTTTTGCTAATTTTTTACTTATAATATTTATTTATATTTTAATATTCATATCCGCTTCTACTATTATATCTGTAGTACTTTTCTTAATAAATACTGTTTTTTAAAATGCGGCTTTATTTTAATTATCCTACAATTATTAGCTGAAATAAAATAGATATATACGTTTATTTCGGCTTTTATTTTAGGTTTTTATCTAAGAACTAGTTTAATTTATCGTTATATATTATAATGTTTTATACGGCTTTCGAAAGCTATTTTTCGTATAGTCGAAAGAACAAATTTTTTATATTTTTTTTAAATTTATGATATGCGTTTTTATAACTTATTTTCTTATAATTATAACATTTAAATAAATTTTTATAAAAATTAAAAATATTAAATTATAGAAACTTATTTCGATCAGAATTAAATTAGTGACTGTTCGATTTTTATATAAAAACGTCCGCTGTTTTTATTATTTTTACGTAACGTTTTTAATTTACTTTTTAAAAGTTTTTCTTAAAAGCGTTAAAGTAAAATCGTTTATTCCTATTAGCGCCTTTAATAGAATACGATCGGTTTTTTTCGCCTTTTTTTAAAAATATTTTAATTCTATTTTGTTTTATTTATTGTGTAATTAATTTATTAGAACCTAATAATTTTACTATTAATTTATAAAAATTATTACAGGTAAAACGTTGATTCTCCCGATTATTTTCCGGGTTAAAAACGTTTATAAATTTTATTCTATAAATAAAAAGCATTTATTTCACGTAAAAATATAACGGTAATTAATTACTTCGTTATTGTAATTCTATAAATTAATTTTTGTATTTCTTATTGTACTAAATAAAATTTACGGAATTTTACTAATAAAAATTTATAAATCTTTTATTTTTAACATTTTTATAATCGATATAATTACTAAATATTTGGAATAAAAACGTATATATGGCTTATAATCTATTAAATATAAATAAAAGCATTTCGGCTTAATTTTTCGAGGCAAATTTCAGTAATAATGTTTATATTTTTTTTTAAATTAACGTACGTTTAGAAACTTTCAAGTAATTATAACGCAGTACTTATTCGTTATTTTTAAGTTTTTATAGCGATATCGTAATTAACTTATAAAACTTTGCTTTTTTAACCTATATTATTGGTTATTATTTAGTTAATTGCCGGAATATTTTTAAGCATTATTCGTTTTATTAACGAATAATTTCTAAAATTTAGTTATTATTAAAAGGTTTACCCTTATTTTATTTTAAATTTCGAGATATAATTATTATATTACGTTCGTTTTCTAACGTTTCGATTAACGGTTATCGGAATATATTCTTACTATATATATAAAAGGATTTAAAATTTCGGAGACTGTAATTTTCTATCCGTTACGGCTTTAATATAAACTTTTTCGCCTATTTTTATGTCGTAATCGATCGTTCGTTTATTAAGTTTTAATCGGTGGCTTTTCCGATTAATAATTTAAATTCGTTTTACAATTACTAAGTTTTGTTTTTAATAAATATTGCGTTTTTTATAACAAAAATAAAAGAATTATGAGATAATAAGTAATTATAAGTTAAGATAAGGTAATTTCCGACGAGTTACAAAATATATTCTAAAAAGTAAATATATTAAATTACGGTTATTTAATATTTTCTACTAGCTGCTAGATAGTGGATATATATTAGTAGGTAGGTCGGTAGCTGATCGGTAGCTGATCGACTACTAGTCTTACTCTATAAAGGCTATATTCTTATATTATATAAAATTACGAAAGAAATCTTCGAAATTCTATTATATTAATAGTTATTATAATAATTGTAGTAATAACCGTAATAATTATCATGATTATTTTATAAAAACAATTTTTATAAAAAGTTATATATTTTTAAAGTATATTTTTAGATCTTTTAAAACAATATTTAATTCTTTGAAAAATACCTAAAATCTTATAATTCATTGAAAACAATAAACGTAATTCGATCAAAATTTAAGTGTTAAAAATTCGAGTAAAATATAGTTAATATAATAATATATTATCGGCTATTTAATTAACTTTAACATTTATAATAAACCGGATTTTACGAATTTATAATTTAATAATATTATTATCGAATATAATTTAAAAATATATACGTTTGTAAGTATATATTTTCGCTTTTAGTTACATAATTATAACATTCGTTTGCTAAATTGATATTTATCAAAAAGAAGTAAAAGATTTGTAATAGAAGAAGCTATTTCGATAATATTAATAAAAATATATCAAAAATATACTTATTATATTGTTAAATAATTTAGTATTTTGCTTTTAAAAACTATTTATATTGTTTTAAAATTAATATTATCATAATTCTTTACAAACAATTCGAACAAATCAAAATATATTCAAAGTATAAAATTTTGGTATATACTTTAAAACGTTAAAAATAAAAATAATAAAAATAAATTCTATATCAGTTCTTTATATATTACATTAACATAATTTTATTAAACTATAAAACTCTTATCGTTTTAATTATATTTATAATAATATAAAAATTTAATTACATAATTTTAGAAAATGTTAATATTATAAAAAAATAAACTTTTTTAAAAAATATTTATTAATTTCTTTAAAAAAACGTTTAAATATATTAGGTTATAATATTAACAATTTATATATTTGAAGTCCGTTAATTTCGAAACAATAATATAAGTAATTATGGATTAAAATTGTATTATTTTTAACTATTTAATAATTAAATTATGAAATTATTAAAATGTTAAAGAAATATAATACACAAAATTAATTAAAACATTTAAATATTTAAAATATAATATATATTAACCTTTTTAACTTTAATAACGTTTTTAATAAATATACGAAAACTTTAATTACTGTTTATTTAATTATTATGATTAAAAGTTAATTGTACGTTAAACTAAAATATATTTTTTCCCTGTTTTATTAAACTTAATAACTTTTTAAAAATATTAGTTTTATATTAAAATTAAATTAATCGCATTAAACCGAGAGGTATCTTTCGAAAATAAGTTTTTAAAATAACTGTTTATTATAAATATATTTTATAGGCTTTTATTTTTATATATTAAAAACCCGTAATTATATACCTAAATGTCAAATATTTTATTTCTGCGAATATATATTATTTTATCATTAGTAGTAATTATACTTCGATTTTTAATTGAAATGATAAAAATACGTACAAATACCGTATATCGTAAATTAATTAAAGTTTTACTAATATATTAATGAAAAATATAATATTTATATATATAAAGTTAAAAGTTAAGTATAATTAATATCGTAGTTTTTTAATTTAAACTTTTACACCGTCAATACACTTAATCGGCAAAATATATAATGTTTTAAAAATTACAAAACGTATATAGATTAATTTCTAAAATACATAATTAATAAAATATATTAGATATAATACTTTTCTTAATAATATATTATTATTACTAAAAAAATATATTAAAATAAACCAGAAATTGGGCTGAAAATAATTTAATTAAATAATTAAAGCAATAATATCTCTGTTTAATATATCTTAATACATTTTTTCATAATTTAAAAAGTTATTTTAGGTAATAATATTTTAAATATAAATATCACTAAAAAATTAAATACTTCGATCAAAAAACGAGCTTTTAAAAGATTTCTCAATTTAATTATAATAATATATCTTTTTAATTACAAAGGTTTTTAAAATATAGAAAAATAAAATTTAATAGTTATTATACAATAATTTTACACGAAAAGTTATTTAATTTAACAATTAATATTAGGTTTAAAAGCAAATTATATATTTTTAATAAAACGAATTATTCGGAATACTAAAGTATATAATTTTATATACTTATATTCGAAATTACGTTAATTCTAAAACTTTTATTTTATTAATAATTTAATATATTACTGTTAAAAAAATGTATTTATTAGATGAAATAAACATTACAGATTTCGAAACGTAAAACTGAAAAGAATTGGGTAAATATTAATTACGAATTAACGGTTAAAAAATTTAATACGTATTTATTTATTTTTAATGTTATTTTTTCGACCGTAATTAAATATAATTATATCTATCGTATTAATTTATTATTACTTTGGCAACTTAATTAAAGGTATATACTATAAATCTATTAAAAATTGAAAAATAATTACGTTAAAAATTGTATATATTAAATAAAATAATAAAGAAGTATTATTTTATTTTGAAAGCGATTTAAAATATAACTTTTAACGATATTTCTTTGTTAATATAAATATTTATATATATGTTTAATAAATATAATATATTTGAAAAATTTAAAATTGAATTTATTATTAAAAACGATTTTTAATTTCGACATATTTTTAATATTTACGATTTTATATAAATAAACAAACTTTTACGTATAATTAAAACTATTATAATTTAATATTTTTATACGCTTTTATATAATGTTTTCGAAAAATTAACATACGTATTTTTATAACAATTTATACGTTCGAAATTTTATTTAAAATTTAAAAACTTTATTCAGCTTCAAATCATAATTATTTTTATAATAATAGAATTTAATAACGATGTTAAAAATTTAAAATTAATAATTAGATAAAATAATTCTTTAAAGCTAAGAATATAATTATCATATATAACATTCGCAATATAATAGATATTAAATGGGATTCATTAAATAATTAAATAATTTTTTATATTAATAGTTTTTTTAAAAATGGTTTTTACAATATTACATGATTTAAAAACTATAATTATTATAAAATATTTGCCAAAATATTATATCTATATTTCTAAATATTTAAGTTTAAAAACTATTAAAACCAAATATTAATAATATTACAAAATTATAGTTATAAAAAAATCGATAATTTATCATACAAATTTATTGTTATTCGCTCGAATTTACTTAAAACTGTTATTTATTTATTATAATAATATAAAAATTTAAATTTTATATATCTTAACAAGGTAATAAAATTATCTTTTACGTTTATTTTATATATATTTCAACTTTAAATATGAAACAGAACGAAAATTTTAATATATGATCGTTCTTATTCTTAAAGCTCTTTGACGAATAACTTTAATTGAAAGTATTTTTTAATACTTGATATTATTATTTTTAATATCTATCTCGTAAAAAACTGTGGTAAATAAAGCAAAATTACTCTTTTAAATATACAAAGCAAATTAATAATTTATTTATATATTATTAAATAGAATTATAATAAAATGATTGACAATTAATAAACATAATTAAATGAAAGCCTATTTATTTAAATTAAAAATAAATACTATAAGTAAATAAATATTTTAAACAATTATATGCCGAATTACGAAATTAAAATATATTAACGTTTAGATTTTTAAAATTGCGAAATTTAGGCAATAAAAAATAAATAAATAAATAAATACTTATTAACAAAATAATAATAAATAACTTATTTAAATCTTGAAATTCTTAATAATATTAAAAATTTGTTAAATTACTAATTTTTTAAAACGTTATTAAACAAAATTGAAAAAATATTAATTTATCTTATTTATCGCTTAATAATAAAAGGTTTTACGTTCGTTTTTTTATATCGTTTTTTTATAATTTTTATAATTTTTATCTTTAAATAACTTTAAAAATAAAATTGATAAAAACTCCGTAATAAATGTTTTACAATTTAATAAGATAATATTAAAATCTGATGTATAAAAAATATAAGTTTAAATTCTATTAAAAACTTTTTAAAGCTAAGAATTTTCGAAATAAATAAATTTTTGCCAGTATTTTTTTAATTTCACTCGCCTTAAAATTAATTCTTACAATATTTCCTTTTTAAATAAGTATTTAATATTATGCAAATTTAATTCTCAATTTCTAATAATTAAAAAAATATACTAAATTTGATTCAAATCGATTTAATAACTAAGTTTTAATTTAATTTAATTATTTATTTAAAAAAGCTATTTTATATACTTTCGAAATTTTTTCTTTTTAATCACAGTTGTATTTACGTATATAAAAGGAGAGTTCGTTATCGTTACTTTTTATCTAGGACTTTCTAGAGGTCAGGCAACCTGTTAATACACTTTTCTTCAGTTATATGCTTCTGTGTGTAATATCAGGGTCTCATATCAGCTCTGCGCCGACGTTGTTAGGTACCAATGGGACTTATCTATTATGAAGATTGAGCAATGCTTATCTTTCGGCATAGACTCGCTACCAACAGCAGTGCCGCAGTGAGACACGCACGGAAGCCGCACATCCCATCGCACGACAGCGCAGCGCGCTGGGCGTTCTAATGAAGATGATTGCGAATGGATTCAGCGAGGGCGCGGTGACGCTTACCTTGCTCATCCATCCACTCGGAATCCTGGGGCATGGGGCCCACAGATACCGAGTATCTGCAGCAGGTAGCTATTGGCGCTTCTTCCCTCAACCATGGGAGTTCCTAGCTCAAGCTACGATAGTCAGCTCAGGGTGATCCAAGCATCCGAATCCGTGTTCGCTCCTAAGCCACACAGCGATGGAATACCAAAGCATAACAGACGCTGTACCCCGACTTTCTAAGCGTCTTCCCACCGAGCAGCAGCACGCGGCCCATCATACTCGACGGACAGAACTACTCTCGCTGCCGCCTGCGGGCTCTCGACACCTCCCTCGCTCTATACAACAATAGGTGCCTCAGCTATGCCTCGCCATCATTCCTGGTTCCCGGTCTCCATCCTGTTGCTCCTGGCCACGACAGCTGACCAGAACGGCTTCCCCTGCGGGTGGTCGGTGTCGCATATACACTGGCATGGCAGCACCGATGGACACTACGCAAAATCTTCTGGACCGGGGCATCTAATAAATTTGGTGATTCCCAGGTTACGAACTGTGGAATCCCAGCCATTGCCACAGTCGCATTGACACAAAAACAGAACGTCAATTTCGTCCAGTGTCAACCGGATGTTCCCCAATATGGCTGAGTGGCATTTCAAACAACACTTTAGGGTTTTGGTTGAGTGTCAAATCATGCATTTGACGCCAATAAGACGCACGCATGAAATGCGTCAGCCAGTAAGTTCCTATTAGTTTTTGTTAACTTTCAAGGGCCGTCCGGGAATAGGAGAACAGATACTATACACCTATCAGATGTCACCCCACAAATAGCTCATCTCTGTCACAGGAGTAGTGATATCAGGTCCTGTGTCCTGTCTGGGCATGAGAAACGTGGATATGGTATATAGGCCACTCGACGTCCCACACCGCTATGTGCTGAAGCAAACAGCTTGCAAGCCCTTTGACAGATGGTCTGATGGTCAGCGGACGATAGAGAGGTCGTGTCTTTACTAACTGATACTGTTGAATGCAAGCAGCCGGTTATGAAGGAACTGCTGTAAGCGGGAACGAAGTATTAGTTAGAGCTTCACTGATGAATGGGCTGTGCTCGCATGCAATCCTGTCCTTAGCCTATAGGAGTCGTACTAGTTGCCTTGCCCCGGCACACAGAATTAGTTTTCAGAGCCTTGCCTTGAAGCGTACCTAGCTTCCTTTCTTGTTTCCCGTTCCTCCACCCTAGGTTTCCGAGGCCACAGAGTTGCTATTTCCTACTATGTACATCCGCCCACTACTGCACCTGCTCGTTCTTGATATTTGTTGAGATAGACATCGATAGCAACAGTAACAATACAACCCCACAACCGCGGCCAACCCAGCCTACTCCCTATCCAGGATACACAATTCGTCGGACAGTTGCTAAGCAACCGTCGTTACAGGAAGGGGTACCTGGGTCTTAGCCCCAGTGGTCACCCCCAGCCGAACCTCCAAGGCTTTCCGTCAGTGGACTGCCAGGCGGCTATTCTAAGATAACTAATGTAACCTAGTGAAATAATCCATGGATTAGGTACAAGCAAGTTGGAGCCATACTAGGAGCTGTTGCTGTGATTTCATATATACTCCTTGGCTTTGGGTTTGGGCCGCTTGCGACTGTTCAGGGGGACTTCCTTGGAGTATGCGAACGACTAAGTCACTCTGTCTATGGTTTCCAGCTTTCTAGTTAAAGCCCTGACGCAATCTCTCAGGATGACTGGACATGGTCCGATTGCGAGAATGCCACGGGAGTCACGATGAAGGCGCCTCCTAACTTCGACGGATCGCAATGGAAGAGAGGCACATGGCACACACTAAGTTACAGCTGTGACTGCATCGGCCACGAGGAAAGAAGCCAGGCCCTTCTTGATACCACTCTTTTCCCCATGTATCATCAATCTTGCTCATTCTACGTTATATGACCGGGCGGGGCATTGCTCGTTTTGAATTTCAACAGCAAGAAGCGGCAACCTTCCGATTCGGACAGTTCCCAGGAAAGGAGGATTAGCATTCGATTCGAGGACAAAAGCTTCCAGACGGCCTATGCATCTGCTTTTTTTCGGAGAAGAGGGAGCTAGTATAAGGGGTCCAGGCAACGGCTGAAATTCATTCAATGTGGATGAGCCTAGGATATTCATTTCCCCACGTCTTTTCTCACCTCTTTCTCACAAAACTTTTTGGAAGGGCATATCTGCGTTGTTTAGAGGGATAGCTGGAAAACTAGGAAATCCCATAATATAGCCAAGGTCTTGTAAGTAGGTTGAGTCTGTCTTACCTACTAGTTATATCTTGTTCATACAGTAGCGTAGGGAACATGTGCGTAATTGCCATCTGAAAAAGTGTCTTGAGATGTGATCGGTGTACCGAAGACTACAGGACGCTGGCGATCTCATCGCGCACCGTCGTGGGTCAGGGCAATATCAAATTGTCAGACCAAGTAAAGCCAGTCAGCCCTAGCGGAAATTACTTCCTGTACCCCTGGTACCTTTTCCTCTCAGCCACAGCTGTATTTACGTGTATAAAAGGAGGGTTCGCTACCTTCACTTTCTAGCTAGGACCTTCTAGAGGTCAGGCAACCTTTAATACACTTCTTCTTCAGTTATATGCTTCTGTGTGTGATGTCAGGGTCTCACACAAATCATGGATTTGATTATATCATGCTGCAATTGTTCTCTCTGCGGGCGACTAGGTAGCAACCTATGTGGTCGGAGCCCATGACACACTAGAACGTGGGGTATCTACCATCATTGGGTATCTATGATCATTTGATGTCTTTAAATATTTCAGTGACTCAACGGAACAAATGTTGCCTCTAGCACCGGGACGGTGAACGTTTAGTAAGACATTTAGCTTTACTGCCATACCCGTGGGATTCGCACCCCTTGATTCTATCATACATAGGCTTTAATATCATCCAATCCGTATTAGTTGTATGATATTACTTTGAAGATATTGAATTAGAATTGTTGGACACCGCTAAGCAAGAAACCCGAACCGCGTCTACCTAAGCGGATTAAGGAATGACTCAAATAATTACTCTCTTGAAAGATCTCCTATTGTTACATCAAGGCCCACAGAAGTGTTAAAAGTCGGGTACGGACAATTTTCAAGCGAACAAGTAGTTACGCGGCTTTTTTGAAATACCCCTTCCAGGCCTCCATATATAATCTTGCTACCCTCAACAGTGATGAAGCGCCTCGCAAAGGTGTCATATGCTTCGGAGATAGAGGAACACTCTGAGACGTTACTTTGAGGGGCCCGACCACTGGGCATCTGGTATGTTGCTC
Organism: Monosporascus cannonballus; assembly: GCA_004154925.1. Taxonomy (NCBI): domain Eukaryota; kingdom Fungi; phylum Ascomycota; class Sordariomycetes; order Xylariales; genus Monosporascus; species Monosporascus cannonballus. The sequence goes on from QJNS01000083.1 coordinate 146,343, forward strand.
CCTGGCTTGTTCATATCAAACTTGGCCCTCAATGCTCTTCTACCATGAATGTCCCTTGTGTAACCCTGGCAGCTGGTGGGGGAGGGGGGGAGGGAGGGAACGCTTTGTGTTCTGAAATGTTGGCTTGCAAATTGTTCTAGTAGAAGTGTGACAGGATACGGAAGCGAGCATTTCATGCACCCTGCTGTTAGACCGAGCTTGATTTTAGATCATAGGTTAAGATGCCTTAACGTAATTCCCACCGCATCCTTGGATCGGAAAATGTAATGACAAAAACATTAGGATATGTTCATCTCATGGTCTCCACGAAACAGAAGGGATTATAACCTTCATTTATATGTGGCATGATCTCCATAAACTCCGATCTACAAGGTGAATGATCAGCTAGCATCGTTGGCAGTTGTCGCCAAGGCCCAGGTATAATTGAACCGCCGGGCATCGAGGATGCTACTGGCACTATATATTATGTGGAATACCGAGAGCAGCTAATCCCCCTTATCCATCATCGGTGCATTGCGACATACAACGTTGGGTAGCTGCCCGACTAGCGAAGCTAGTATTATACTCAAGTTAGAAAGGACAGGAATTGTCGGAACTTGTGTATTTTAAAATTGAAAGACTCAACAGGAGTTTGACTACTTACTCCATGAGTGGCATGCCGGAGGACATATGCTGCCTCCCAACCTCCGTAGCCTTTTCTGCTCTAAGCTACGGATTGGGGAGTTGCTGAAGACTCTATTGGCTGAAGCTACAGAGGAGTGAAAGTTGCAGCTAAGACCTCTTTACGGTTAGTAAATACCCGTGATCTCGCGACCAAACCAGGGTCCAATGAGACGGGAATGTTTACTTTTGACGCGAAAGCGGCTATTTACTTGAAGCTCTTACCCCTCACTTTACGCGGGATTCGGCATCCATTCGCATGCGCCTCAATCGCTCACTTGCTACTTCAAACTGGCCTGTGCAATGCTATCGTAAAGCTACAGAGGCGATTGTTTTATTTAGCTGAGTTTAACATTAAAATATCCTTTTGGGCATCCCACATGAGAGACGGGAATTTTGGAAAGAAAAAGAGCTTCCCGTCGTGGGGCCAAGGCCCGTGCGATGCGAGGGATCCGAATGACGCGATGTCGTGATTTTGAGGTTAGAGACTTGAGCAAACCATACAATAGAGGGGACGGACAGATGCACATCGCACAGCTGGAAGGGCTCGCCTCTTTACTGTACCCAGTAGCCCTAGAGGTACCTTGGGTACTCCGCAGTAACTACCAAAAGCCATTGAATTGAAGACTCAAAGCTTGCCAGCCGTCCCAAGGTTTGCAGATAACTCCGGCTGCGCCGCCACGCCACGGGCGATTGGCTATCAAGGGCGGGGAATGCAATTGAGCCGTCTCATTGGATCGCCATCCCGAATCCTCTTGCATTCATGCAAGTGATTGCGGCAGGTTGGTCAGCTAGCCATGCCATTGAGCAGGATCCTATCGGCGTTTGGGGAGTCGTGTTTGGTAGTTTTCCTGTCAAGTTTGTGTAAACAATCATCGCGATCTTCGCAAGACGTCTTTTCTAGAGCCTCGTGCTTTTTGAGGCTTTTTGAGCTGTCGTACGCAACTTCTTGCAACTTCTTGCGATGGTTCCTGGAAGACCGGAGTATTGCGCTGATAGCTGTTACAAAGTGGTACGCACTATGACGACGTTGCCGAGCGTTTCTATCCATTTACGACCGAAAACCCCTTGGAAATCCCACCTCTAGAGCAGGAAACCTGGGTGGTTGAAACATTGGATGACTTCCAATGACGTTACTGCCCCGACCCAGAAGATCGGCACTCTAGTCGTGTGATCGGATAGGTTGATGATAGTCCACGCCATCACCAGGTCTGCCGTTCGAAACCCGTACTCTATAGGCCGGTCTGTTTCTAAAATCGGATTTAAAAGCCCCGAGAAGGAGTGCTATCCGGGCCAGCCAGGTAAAACTGGCGGAGGCAAGTCGGTAAATCTTGCGTCGTCGCATCTCGGGATGATTCTGGAGTTTCAAGGTTGGTCCGAGCGGAGCGACAGCTCGGTTGTTTACGTATCCTCATCCCTTGCTGAGACGAAATTTTCTGTCTTTTGTGCCAATCTTCTTTCAGTAGCTGCTTAATATGACCCAACTAAGATCGAATTGGAAAACCTCCGTATGAGGCTCGTGCACACGGGGTCCTGTGAAATGACGAGATGGAGCTCGCCCCTGTGCGCTCCAATCATTTATGACACGGTGCCAACGGTTTCATTTCGTCTGTCGAGCATCAAGACGGTCTACTGTGTTGTAGTATAGTAGTATTAAATGCTAACAAATTTTCGAGAGAACAAACGTCGTGCCCGTCTTCCTATTCCAAACACCATGCCAAACTTTCGATATTAGGGACCCCGAGCTCTAGTTACTTTTGAAGCACTGCCTAAACTTGCTTGGCCGTCAGGCCACCAGGAGTCTTCTGTCCAACGGGAGCTTCACTACTGCGGGTCTAGGACGCATATGAGAACGTGCTATGACAGTCCAATTTTTTGTCCTTTTCGGTTGTCGCGCCTCAGCGACGCCGTAATAGGAATCGGGACAGCCCATCCATGTCGAGCCGTTGCCGGGATGCGGCGTATTCACACGGCAACCAAAAAAGAACCCCCCAGCGACGTACAGTGCCAGAATCCTTCGACCTAGAATGTTCGCGATAGCGCCGAACTATCATGCTGTGTAGGCCCCATAAACGTAATCATACATAAGCATCAGAAGCGCATAACCGGATGCTTGAAACTATTGTTTTAAGCACAAACCCGAAGTCCCTATTCGCCAAGTTACGGTCATCTGGGAACATGTTAATCGAGATCCCGGGTAACGTTCCCGGAGGGCTCCAACTTATTGCAAATCCGGGCAGCCGGTCGACGCCCGAACTTTGATGAGGATGAGATGTCTGAGAGCTGTCATAAGTTTCAAATGTTCTTGATCGGCTGCTGTTAGTTGATAGGGTTCATATTACTACTTATACTAGGGAGTCTTGAATTCTACCAATGGCACGAACATGGCTTGATTGAGACCGCCCACCAGCCACGTGGACGATGGAAGAGGCACATTATTCAGAGACAATCCATTCCTGGTGATGAAATGGCTTGCTCTAGGCCCGGCCATCTCCGAGGCGAAACGACTGTCTGCCTATTAAATATAGCAAACGGTTTGTGCGAAGAAGCCCACAGGAATGATATGCCGCATTCAGCCAACCAAGGGAGCAAGGACAACCCTATCTAGCAGTTAAGGCCAAGTCCTGGATCCATCCCTATAGTTATAGATCCCTGATCTAAGGTAGCATCTGGATGCAACCTTTGAAGCGTTAACTCAATCCCCTTCGCTCACTGGCAGAACTCTGCAGTCTCAGCCGCCCAACCCTGCCAGCTCCGGGGTCGGGTCTCAAACCAATGAGCAATCCGTCATGAATGCGATTCTTTGGAAGGGTGCTCTTCTGAGTGCGGCGAGGGCGGGCAAGCAAGACGGTACTTCAGGAGTTCGCGGCGCTTGCTACGTTGCTTGCTTGACTGGACCCTGACTGTGTGCGACCTGTAAGGCTAGTGGAGCACCATACGGAGTGGCACAAGTGGGCGGGAATGCTAATGTAGACTTGTAGAAGACCTCATAGATGAACTTAAATCAGGCTTATCCGGCTCTATGGGTATGGCCGATGTGAGAACTGATGGGACAGCATCCCGACATCTAGCCGCGATAAGAATCAAGGTGAAGCCCAAGTTTGGAATAGCGGCACAGTAAGCGCGGGGTCAAAGCTGTATGTGGGTAGCTGAAGCTGACTGGTGGGGATGAAAGGAAGCCCCTGATAGGATAGGGAGAGTACTACATACGATCGTCGCATCTCAAGAGCAACTAAAGTCGTATAATAAATACATATATACATAAGGTGAGGAGCGGTATCGCAAGGATACGGCTGTGAACTAGGTACTGACTTCCTGTGTTTAATTGGCGGTTCTTCCATATGTTGGTTGGCACATCGGCGTCAGGATGAGATTGCGGATGAAACAGCGCCTGTGGCCTCGATCGTTCCGACTATACTAGAGAGCGAGGTGCTGCTGACGTATTCAGAATATGTATGGACCCTAGTTCTCTAGTCTCAAGGAATTGTCTACTAGGTAGTTTAAGCCTACCTAGGCACTGTAGTTTCGGACATGGCCTGGGTAATCACCTAAAAATTCATGTCTCCCTTCGTATGGAGCGTACTTAGGTCAATAGGCATGTACAACATAAAGACATGAACTGCTGGGTCGTTCAGAACTATGGATCTCAATCAGGCAGTTTCAAGTTAAGCGTAACTGCACATACACATATTAAAGCTCGGGGTCATGCGTATGCGGATGTATGTGTGCTGTATGCGTATGCAGACCTACTGCATGATATCGGTTCGATGGGTGCTAAGTATGTCTAAAGCATGACATACATATGTAAATACCGTAGCTGCATATGACTTGCTCTAGCTATGAATCAGGAAATGTGCAGTCGGAAGCTCGAACGATTTGGAAGCTCTAGCAACTGAATAACAGGCTTTCACCGCCTAGTTGTGCAGGTTATGATGTAAGATGTGCACAGCTGCTCGCTATTGGACGCCTGGAAACAGGGCGCTTAACATGAATTATGGCAACCAACTCCACTAACAAGTCCTGTCCAGGATGTGAATAGACTGCCCCCACCCCCTAAAACGGACAAGCTAGCGGGACTGCCCTTGCAGGGCTTTTGTGCATTTGCGCTAACTCACAGAAGGCCCTGGGCAACCAATATTGAAAAGCACCACCTAGGAATTGCCCTGACAACGGCGACTGGCCATAGTACAGGAACAGAAGCAGCTGGCGGCGAACAAAAACCATCAACCCCCTCCAACTTCTTTGACATTTCTCTTCCAGATTCTTCAGTCGCCGACGTTGGCAGTCGGTTTCGCCCTCATATTCTCAACCAGTGCCGCTTTTTCTCGACAATTTGATGCACGGTCTTTCAGGTTTAAAAGGCGTGTTACGGCATTATCGAAGGTCCTCTCATCTGTGGTCTAATATCGTAGTCGGAAGCATCCTGTACTCTTGCTGACATTCCCGGCTTGTAACCCCCTTGGCAAACCGACTTCGAAGAGTTAACTACTGCCCATTCATATATACCTGTATACCAGCCATTGGTTTCCTAGGTAGAGGTATTTTGACAGACCTGGATCTTCGAATGTTGCACATAGGAAAAGCGGCACCTCCGACAGTCCCTCTCCATCCCCCTCCGGCGCCTCTTCCTCTTTTCCGATATCTACGGTACAGTAAGATACGGAACGGACACATACTACAATTGCCTCGACTGCATCACTCTCACGAGTCCAATTAACTCTCACCAAATTTTAATGCACAAAATTTCTATCAGGTTCAAGTACTCCAGACCCTGTATAATTGAAACCCTTTATTCCCCGGCCGAACCGGACCGTCAAAATCCGATCCCTCTGTCGACCGTTACCGAGCAACGAACGCTAGTTTCTCTCCATCAACACAGAACTTAACAGTACCTCACCGCAGATTAACCATTGCCATTGATCAGTCAACAGAGCAATCCTGGAGATAGTACATGTGCAGGAAAATCATCAAGGGACCGGAAGCATTGCACGATATCGGGAGCCGACGCCCGCAACTGCATCCCTCTTACACTACCAGACCAGAAGTGGAGGAGGCATTCATTAACCGTGACGATAATCTCCACTCGTTTAATAGGCATTGAGTAGGATTATTATCATACAACCTTTGGTCAATCGACTTACAGCTCAAACTGCTGTCTTGTCGTTGTCGTTCCTTTCACGCCTGGCATTATGGAGTCTTCGCCCTTGGCTGCAATGCGCCCGGCTCCCATTCCGACATGGGGCGCACATCGGGATGCTCCTTTGGAAAGAGGAAACCATTTCAGCACTGGCGCGTTTAATATCCGCGACCAATTGCAGCGAACGAAGCCCGATTACTTCAACTTGAAGTCTGTCCGTGGTTCTTCTCCGAGCGCAAGCCTTGCTGCCGATCTATCCCAGAACTTTCGGATCGATAACGAGGCTAGGTATGTAACTTGAACCTTTGGCCTTCATCATTGCTAACATGTTGTAGCCCTCGTTTCCCCACCCCTCGTCGGGCTCTCTTTACCTCGAGCATTTTCGGTGCTATGGAGGGTCGTGGTATGTTGCGGATGTTGACCCATCTGGCCACTAATGCTTACAATATTGACTAGAGAACATTAAAACGCCACCTTTACCTATCTCTTCGTCCCCGATTCGCCAGGGGGACATGATGGACATTTCCCCCCTTCCGCAAAAAGGATCATGTTGCACGGCGATCGAGGTTACGTCGCCGACACCAGGGGAAGAGCCCGAAGATGATGAGATGATGGAGTCACCTATTGCCATGACCCGCCAACATTCTTCGCTCGACCTACCAAGATCTTCGCATCATGAGTATGTTAACTTGAACAGGATATTTTGACATGATTCTTTGTTCGGGAAACTGACGATGGAATAGGAGCCGCAGAAGACTCGGTCTAAGGCGGCCTTCACTGACCAAGACGAAAGGTCATTCCACCGGTTCTGTTGTCCCACGCCTGCGTCCGGAGTCCCCGGTTTCGTCGTTCCGCTTTGGTGCAGAAAAGCTATTCTCTGCTGGCTTTGGTTCATCTTCGGCCCTCTCACCGGGTGAATGCTTCCAGGACTCCCCCCCTCAGGAGCGGAGACCGCAGAGTGCAAACAGCCCCTCGCCTAGTGCTGGCTTTTTTCGTTCGAAGTCTCAATTTGCAACTCTTACAGGAACTCGAGATGGTCGCAATGGCTCACCTTTGGCATGTCACTCTCGTCGTCCTGCGAACCTCTTCAGCCGGCCGCGGCGCCAATATCGCCGCTCTCTGAGCATGTTCGAGAATCCCGGCGAGGTCGTCAAAGGGAGTTCGGAGGACTCCCCGGCGCAGAAGGCTTTGCAGTCTGTCATGGACGTCGAGGAGGCGCAAGAACCTAGTCTTCCCCACTTCTTCAACGAGGACCAGAACGACAACATTCCCCGAATCAATCGTGATACCTTCATCGATCTTATGCAGGGCAAGTACAGTGACCGCTACGACCAAAAGATTGTGATTGATTGTCGTTTTGAGTACGAGTACGAAGGTGGTCACATCGACGGTGCTGTGAACTACAACGACAAGGAGTTGCTGGCTAAGCACCTCTTCGAGACACCTATGCCGGGAAGGACCCTCCTGGTCTTCCACTGCGAGTACTCCGCTCATCGTGCCCCGATGATGGCCCGACACATCCGTGCGGAGGACCGATCTATCAACGCAGAATTCTATCCTAGGCTCTCCTACCCGGAGGTCTACATTCTAGACGGCGGTTACAGCGAATTTTTCAATGAACATCGCGACTTGTGCTACCCTCAGGCCTATGTTGAAATGGATGCTGAGGAGCATGCTAACACGTGCGAACGTGAGCTGGGTAAATTACAACATAAGCGAAAGGGATTCGGCCGAGCGAAAACTTTTGCCTTCGGCCATCGAGAATCCATGGTGGACGCCTCTCCAACCGCCTCCGCCAGACTGAGCTCTAATCAGTCGCCATGCAGGATGCTTGGAGATTCGCCCATCTTCGGAAATGAACGAACCCCTGCGCGGCGCATGGCATCGTACTGAGACTTTTCCGTTGACTTGTAAGGAAGCCGTATCTTGGAGCGAGGTTCCATCTCCAGTCACCCCCCCGGGTCCTACCTACTATCCGCTTCCTATCATAACGGAACCCCTTAAGCAACTAATGTTGCAGTTGGTTTCTACCTCTACCTTGTCTACGCAATAAACTCCTACGGGGAATGACCTACCTGTACTGGTGTCAATTCCATTCACCAGTCCCGCAGGCCCCGAACCAATTATACCCCTTCTGTCGACACCACCAGAGATGTATTGGCATAGCATAGCGGTTGGTCGCGTTGCTCGGAGCTCAGTTGGATCCCCCATCTGATTTGCTGCCTAGGAGCGCGTTGTTTTAGTTTTCCTTTGTTTCACGTTGTGTTTCGATACCACCAAGCTGAATGCGGTTGCAGCTCTGTCCACCCATTTTCTTTTTGTCCACTCTGCCATGCCGATCTGCTCTCCCAATGTTGCCTCCATGTGCACATTGGCTTATACACCGCCCTGCCCTCAAATCTTGAGAGCCCCGGAAAGACACACTCTTCCTTTGTACCACATATTACGACCTTTCACGATTCTGGCCTCGCGGGTTACTTGAGGGTCCCGGAAGTCTATGTTACGATATAGTCGCGATCGGCTTTGACCTGACGACTCACCAAACACATATTTTCTTGTGTTGAGTATGGCCTAACGACACAACCTCTGAGCTATGCTCATGTCCACCACTCTTGCTCTCTTCGACTGGCGTCACTCGCATGTCAATATCTGCTTGTTGCGGTCCACTAGGATCGGTCCAGGGGTGAAAGATGGAGCTATAGCCGGTAGAGCAATTATATGCGTCGCATCGCAGTCCACTCAGGACACCTAGATTGACTGCAGGTAGAGGAGGGGAGCCTGTTGGACCGGCATAGAACCGAAACCTGGTCGCCAGGCCGTAAAGGCTAGGATCAAGGACTAGTCTGCGCTTGGTCGCAACGGCATTTGACCCCTCCTTACACTTCTGTATTTGGTGCGGGAGTCATTGGCTTGACTTTCCTGTTGCCTGCCTGTACATTAGTCTCTTCTGCGCTCAACCGAAATCTGGCCTTGGCCTGTGGTATCACCGATGCATTCCGCATTTCAGGAGCACAGCTGGATGGGTGATTCCGCCAGGTCCAAAGCTCCGTACCAGGCTGGCTAGTTACTAGGCAGTGTCCTGTAGCCAGTTGGTAAAATGAAGTGCCACAAATGAATGAACTTAATGTCGCTGGTCCCATATGCGGTGATGTCCGAATTCGATGTTGGCATGCCGTTGCATGTAAATTTGCTTCTCTTCCATTTTAAGAGCCTGGTCCGTGTTCTATGTTCTCCTGGTTTTCTTTGCCCTCGGGTAGCAGTACGTAGCAGGCGGAAAGGGACCCGGGAGTTACGCCAGCCCCATGCCGCGTTGGGACTCGGCGAGACATATCTGTTTGGCGGGTAGGCTTTCAAGAACACATATGGTGTGTCCTCCGAGCGGAATTTGTGAAGGGGTTTGGGCGCATCTATCCCTTCCCGGATGTGTTCTTTCCCCAGACGTTTAACCACCCTGTAGCATAAGTACGGGTAAGACGAGCGAAGAGCGCCATTCGCAAGCACTCTCGGGAGTGGTTGGCAGTGAATCGTAATCTTCCGTATGATCCCCTCAGTCTATTGCCATGTTTCCCTTCTCGGGTTAAGCATACTTGACCAGCCGTAAGCCTTCAAAACCTACCGGGGACGGCTGGCATTCAGTAAGCCGGTGGGCATCAGGTTTGTGGTTAACATATAGCATGGCCTGGGGCCGCCTAGCCAGGCTCCGAATGACATCGGAATCCTCACTAGCATACCTCTTTGATTTGCTATGCAGACTTTCCACGACCATTACTGATCATAAGGATGCTTCTAGGGCCGAAGTACACTCTATGTAAGAGCTTGTCTTCGGCGTTGAGTTCGAATCCCTCGTTCGCGTTCTGGCTCAGGAGTAACCCACGAGAATGCATAATACCCGTGTTGTGCATATTGCTGAGCTGCATGCACTCAATGTAGCCCTCGTTTATTGCATATCCAGAAGATGGTTAAGCGGGCGAGGTCTCGGCTCCGGCCCCAGAAATTTTCGGCGCCGAAGACTCTTGGTCCAAACAAGCACTGCTGGCATGGTCGATACGTGCCAACTCCCGTCCTAGATACTATATCCGATCAACCATCATGTTAAAAACATACATCTACGAGGCATCCAGTCACGTACTCCGTTCTCTCCCTAGACATTCACTCTCTTATCTACAGGCCACCAAGCACCAGATAACATGGTAACCATCCGACCCCAGCGGGACTCAGGCCTGGCCAGGTGTGTCGCCGCGCTGCGAATGGTGCATAGCCTCGGCGAGTACCCGTGGACGGGGTGGAGGACGCGCTGAGGTTCCTCCGGACGGACGACCGGGCATGGGTCGCGGCGCGGGACGCCGATGGCGCCATCGTGGGATACCCGGCGCTGTTGAAGCCCGACGAGCACAGCGACTACGTCGCGCTTCTGGCGGCAGCTGCACCCTCCAGGTTTCGGTTCCTGCTCGGGCAAGGACGGTATCATGGCTCTGGGGCGCCTGTTCTTGCACCCAGAGGCGCGCCGCGGCGGCGTCGCGACGCGGCTCATCGACACGGCGGTCGCGGAGCGCAGGAGGGGCGCCAGAGCCGCCATGCTGACTCTGCTGAAGGACTAGGACGCCATCCGCCTGTATCGCAAGCTGGGCTGGTTGAACTACGGGACTACGGTCTATAGGTAGGAAGACGGCAAGCGGATAGACGGCGAGTGTTTCGGTTGCCCTGAGCCGTAATAGTCAGAATGAGCGCGATCCCCTTTCAGTCCTCCGTGTAGCATCATTTGTAACGACGTAAAATTCCTATCACACGAATTTTAGGTGCCCGGAATGCAAGAGTCGTCCACCCGTAAAGCTCCGGACAGGGAACATTCGCCGTGTTCGGGGCTCAGTAGTTTGTCATGTCCTCACACCACAACCCTTTAGAGCTTTTGGAATGACAGCAACCAATTACAATATAATGAAGCGTCTACCGCTATAAAGAGTACTTGATATTTCATAGCTACCGTCAGAAATGACACCAATCGTATTCGGACTTGTGGCGCGAACTAGAGCGAATTACTAAGAAGAAAGCTTCTAAGTCTTAAGAGCGCTAAGTATATGAAACTAGACGTTAACCCAAGTTGTCTCTTAAGATAATAGCCATCACCAAGGCTGCTATAACTGACTCCACCTATACGCACCGACTGCCTGCAGTGACTTAACGTGTACAATACCGGATATGATGCTTATTGTACGTATTACGCGATTGCTCCTGACTGTTCGGAGGCCAGCACTTCCGCCCTTCGCACGAGGCTCGAAACCACATCACCGGGGAGACCCACGGTGGTGAGGAATTGATTGAGTCTCATCCCAGGAGCTTCTACTGCTGCACCGACACGAACAGCTCGGATAACTCTCTCGAACTCCGGCGGGCCCGCATCCATAGCAAAAGCAACGAGTGCCGTGCAGACCTGGGGCCAAGTATGCACGAAGTCGAGATTTTCCGGCGCATCCAGGTTACCTTCGGCCTTCCGAAACTCGATGGTGGCCCTGCCCATGATTTGGCCTTCATAACGAAGATGGCTGAACCAATACGCCAGCCTGCCGCCCGGGCCACCTTCGACCAGGTCGCAGAATTTGCCAATATCTGCTGCTCTCCAAAGCTTGTCCAAGGCGGCCCTCTCTTCGCCGCTCCCGTCGTCGTCCGGGAAGCAGTGCTTGAACCCCTCGCCCAGCACACTCCCCGCAAGGTCGGGAGGGTCCTCCTGGGGTGTCACTAAGGAGCTGTGGGTTCTAATGTCCAGACAGTGTTTGTTGTTATTGCGGCAGGGTCTGAACAACGGCTTCAAGGCCTCCTCGCCACCTAGAACCAGCAGGGAGTAGAGCTTCTGGCAGGCGAGAAGCGGGATGACTTGGTCGCCGAGGCCGACGTGCACGTGGAGGCCGCAGGTGTAGTTGAAGCTCACGTGTGGGTGGCCGTGGAGCGCTTGAGCGACTCTGGAGCACTTCTCGCGCGAAGCGGCGTTATCGGGTAGCTTAGGTGAGGCGACCTCGAGCCCTGCGTACTAGGCAGGGTGCACGTTAATACCGTCCGCCGTCACCGAGTCGTCACGCTTCACGACCCAGGCTGTGCACTTGTCCTCATTCTCGCTTCTGCGGTTGTTGGTGATGCGGAGATCATTCGAGGCTTCCACCGGATCTCCTAAGCCGAGTCTGTCTAGGTATTCTTTGATGACCTTAGCAATGAGGTAGATATGCTCGTTTCTGGGTCTTCGGCTCAACTCTGCTTTTTGTTTCTCCGTCAAGCCAATAAGATCGACGTGGACGAGAAACTCGAACTCGACGCCGAATGTTTTCTCAGGAGGGCTAGGTGTTGTCATGGTTAGTTTATGTCGGTTATGGCCGTATAATTCCCCCGAAGCAAGTCGATGGGACGATGGTGGCAATGATGGCCCTGATGAATTTGACCTCCAGTTGGGCGCCCAGCCCCCTATTTGTAGGCGCCGGGCTCGCTCGAATCTATGTGCCAGGGATCATCCCGTACACGTCAATCTCGAAGTGATTCATCCTTGCAAACCTACCACGTTCGTACCGATAATGACAATAAGCTGTGCGGTGATTAGCTGCGGCTCTGCTTGGACAGCTATGGAGTTCGATCCTATGGTACACTCGTGCGTAAACAGCGAAGGTCATCCAATACATGTAGATATTACAATAACTCAAAGGAACAAGCTTCGCCTCGTTGAGCATCGGAAGCGGTGAGCGTCCAGCAGGGTGTCCAGCTTTACTATGATACTCGTGGGATTCGAAGCCCATGATTCGCTGGCATATATGTTCTTGAAATCAGGGAATATACTTGTTCTGACTGTGAAACCACGGTACCGTAGGAACTATGCTCGAGGGTATCTCTATATGAACACGGAGACCTGATATTACGAACTTGATTCACGCCTGCGCATTAGCGGCCTGCGCCTGACACCAATTCGTCCAATCCGAGAAGATGACGGGCTGCAGCCGGACCTTGCCCGTGGCCCAGTTGACCTGGGAATCGGCATAGACCGAAGCGATTTGCCGGATGTTCTCTTTATCAGCGGCGAATAAGCGCGACGCGATCAACAGACTAGCAGCCGACGCCGCCCTTGCGAAGGCGTGCGATGGGTGCTGGGAAGCCTCCTGGTGGATGTCCTTCAAGAGTTTCAGCTGCTCGTCGCGGTCCTGCGGTGGCGCCTCGCCGCTCTCGCTCCGCGCTTTCTTGAATGCTTTCGTGAAATCGAGTATTATGTTTATCGACTTGTTCGCCAGAGGCTTGTCCGTGGTCGTGCGGACCAGCTGCAGCAGTGGCAGGATGATGTTGAAGGCCACAGGATTCGCCGCCTCGTGCTTGACGTAGATGTCGAGTAGGTCGAGAGCCCTGCGTTTGAAGTTGAGAACCATTTCCTTAGCGTCCTTCCTTTCCGACTTCTTCCCCATCTTCTTGGCAATTTGCTTGAACACTTCACCCAGCTTGGAATCGAGGGCCATCATCTCCGAGTCAGTCATGTCTAAATCGCCCTCGGATGACTCGGCCTCTTTGTCCTTATCTAGCCGATGGCTTTTCAGAAGTTTACCAAGAGCATCTTCTAAGTCAGCAGATTCCTGGGCATCCGCTTCAGGTTGCTCATCATCTTCCTCCTCGTCGCTTTCTTCTGCCTCGTCGTCTGCTGGTTCCGCTCCGTTCAACGTCACGAACTCGACATCGGAACCAATCTCGGACATGTCATCCTCCTCTATACCGTCGGCATGTTCCTCGCTCGGGTCCTCTCCATCCGCGTCAACCATTTCTTCATCTTCCATATTCTCGAATAGGGCTTGATATCCCTTGGTGCTTTCTTCCGCCAAGAGCGGATCCGTAAGAAGTTGAAGAGCACCAGAGGACATTTGAGAAGTAAAAGCCTCAAAGACTTGCTGACTAGCTTGTCGCATCATGACAGATGGCCGAGAGACCAAAGACAGCAGGATCTCTACTAACAGTTCCGATGTTCCGGCTTCGCTGTTCCGCATCTTTTCCGAGCAACTTTGCAGATCATGCAGGATGCTGATGGCGTCTGGAACGCCGTCGTATAGTTGTAGTAGGGTGATAGCATATAGTAGTGCAAGACCAATAGACGTGTCTGTGTCCTTCTTGCTCGATTTCTCGCTAGCTTTGAGCAGTTTTCGGATGGCTTTCAAAGCTGTGCTCCGCTCCGCACTAATCTCGTGGCCCATCGAGACTGCGCTCGTGTCAATAGCGAGCACAGCATGGCAAAGCCCCCGGAAATCCTCCCGTCGTTTCGTGAGTCGTGCGAATGCGGATGAGAGCCGTGTGCGGAAGACTTCTCGCGTCTTTTCTGAGAGAACTGGCTCGAACTGCTGCTTGCTCGAATATGCACATGATGCCAGGTCCATAATGCCAAGTTCTATAACGCTCAGCCTACCTTCTACTGCCTCTGTGCTGTGTTTGGTCTGAGTCGTTAACTTGAACAGGTAATGCGCATAAAGTTGCCTTAAGTTTTCGACTTCCCCTGCCTCGCTCCTAAGTTATTTATTAGTACAATCATACCAAAAGTTAGAGTAGGATAACTTCACATTTTCATAGTCACCACGGGCTCTTGAAGCAGCTTGAGGATAGTCTCAGCATTCTCCGGAGTAACACATCGCAGCAGCTTTTCAACTGTCTTTGAATTGGTCCGCTGGTCAAAGTTGTATGTACCGAATTTTCCAAGCAGCTCCTGTAGAACAGGGAGCAGCAGTTCCGGTGACTGCTCGACACACTGTTCGATTGATTTCAGGGTCTTCACAGCAGCGAGATGAAGATACCTGTCCTCCTTGGCAGCCTGATTCATCAAGCATGTCATTAAATTTCGAGTAAAGAGCTCTCTAACCAGCGATTGATATCCCAGTCTCAATCCATCCAGGAATTTTCGGAAGATCATGAAACCACGAAATTTCTGTCCCTCGGAAGCGTTTTTGGAGAAAAGGCCATCGTCGACCACCGTGCTCCAGAAGAGCTTGAGTCGATTGCCAGACTCCCCCTGCTCGATGAGAGATGCGAGGATCAGATCCCATACAAAATGGAGCTGCGCCGTCCAATTACTCTGCTTGATCTTAGAAATGGAGGCATCTTCGCCTGTATCTTGGTTCACGTTCTCTTTTAAGACTCTCGCCAACTCGGGCAGGCTACTAGCAGTCAGTGGATCTTTCCAAGGTTTGGAAGGGAACTTCATCCCAGGGTAACAATTCCGCGCCTTCAGCCAGATACCGACCCCTTCGGCGGTCTTTCCAAGACCGATCTCGGCGAGTTTCTGGACGGTCTCTTCCGCCTTCTCTTGGCCCATTTGTGGTAATGATTCCACAATGACCCATGCGCATTGTGATCGCAGCCAAACTTTCTTGTCGGCAAGCTTCACCAGGAGATTCAAGACATTTGCCCATCTGGATGATTCGTTGAACAGAATCTTGGCCTCGACGAAGCACTGTAAACCGAATAATTGGCCGAAATAAGCGTCCCTCTCCTCTTGGCCGGGAGCGCTGCCACTAGCTTGCGTTCTTTCGACCAGAATACTAAGCACCTTGTCGAATGTCAAGCCAGTGTATTTCGATGCAGAGAGATTCTTAGGACCAAAGAGCTGTGCCAAGGTCTCAGTCAAGACAAGACTAAATCCCACCCGCGACGCATTGCGTGAGCTCGCAAGACCCCGGAACAAGCGCTTTCCAAGGTGTCGCTCGAGGACTGACTCTGGAGAGCCCTCTGATCCCTCTCCACCCAGCAGACCAGTCACGAGGGCGTCGGCAGCCGCTATACGCTCCGCACTATCAGCGCTTCCGAGCAGCTCATAAATGCTAGCTTCGCGCTTCCGCTTTTCGAGCGTTTGCTCCTCAGGGAAGGGTGATTTGTCCAGCTGTTGCTGAGTCGGGGTTACTTCAAGGTCGCCTTCGAAATTGACTTTGGCGGAATGGGTAGTTTTTGTCCTTTTTTGGGTGGGCTGACTGCCACTGGCAGCATTGCTAGCCTTGGCCTCGCGTTTTCGCTTGTTACTTTTACCCATTCTCGAAGGATATGTTATAACTTCAACAAAAGAACTGCGAGAGATGTTTGCCCTGCAGTATAATGGGTTGGGAACAACACCAAATCAGTAGGTACTTAGTCGATTATCAGGGCTCAGTGCTGCCGCCCACTTGGAACTTTTTTATGGTCCCGGATTCTGCCGCTCTGGTTGCACAGGAATGGCAGGCGGTCAAATCCGATTAGATAAGTGATTCCCGTTAGTGCCGTGCTAGCCTACCCGACCCACTTAAATGGACATTACGCATGCAACTATTCACTTCTATCAGACAGCTTTCAGCTTCTTCCTACGAAGTCAAATAGTCAACAATTTTCTCAGAAGCCTGTCAGGGTTTGCGCATATTGATTATCTAACGGCCGTTGGGATAACGAGTGGCAATATAGAACTCCCCCCTATGGCCCATATGACTATTAATTTATATAGCGTAGACTAATATCCATTTTTGGAAATCCCCTATCAGTTCCTCTCCTAAGAGTCACAAGGTCCTGTTGGTGACACCTACGCCGCGAGCTTGTGAACGATATCGCACGCTGCCCTTTACCCAGTGTCTCCACCAGATTCTCGGGACGCCCCTTCTTGCGCACAGAGACGATATACCTGTCATACCGTTTGGCTCTCCGGTTAGTCCCTTCCTTGCGTCTCTTGTGCCTGCTCGCGAGCTACCCAAGACTCCATCTACGAGGTTGTAACTTCGTACGGCGAATAACGAGTTCTTCTTACCCCATTGGCTTATCAGCATACCAGGAACCAGAAGATGCCGCTGTCAATATACTTTTTTTGGCCAGATGATGTCCGTGTGCGTATCTAACCCCTCTTGCGCTAGGGCGTCTAGGTGTCGTATGGGGCACCCGCCTAGGATCTCGAGCTGAACGAATATATCTGGGGCCCGCACTTTCTGTCTCCCTGGCCCCGGCTTCGAAACCGGTGGTTTGGGCTTGCCTACAGTCCCCACCGTTATAGAAATGGGCGGTCGTCTCGATCTGGGAACTTGACTTGCGGGTATAGACCTCCACGCATACGGGTCTAGTTGCTGGCTGCCGCGACCAGCATGTCCCTCCAGTTCGGAATTTGGGCGGCAAGGAATGGGATGACGAAAACCGGGGTCCCTGTAGCGGCTGCCCACTCGAAAGGGTAAGGCTGTATTCCATGGAATATAAAGGGACTTCGACAGCCATTTCGAAGTCACTCGGGGATCCGGAATTGAGATGATATCGACTAAGACCAACCTTGAGTTGTCTTCCAAAGGCTTCGCACAGAGAGATAAACCCACTGCAACCCATTACACACACCTAGGGAGCCGTTTATTACGTCGATCATGATAATACGATTCCACAACCAACGGACACGGCGAGGCCTAACCAGGTCTTCACGGCCAAGGTGCTTGAACACTAGACCCACTCTTTCAGCGGAAAGAGTCCCGATATAGTACTCAGCGGCTTTGGGGTATGCAGTATCTATTCGCGTTTGTGGAGTGTTCCGTGGGACCTGACGCCGTGGCGAAGGTAGGGTGATTCAGTTGCCATCTACGAAGGTCTGTGCTAAGCGATCTGGTTTGGGATGGAGAATATCTAGGAGGTAAAGCGAAGACGAAGACTCAGCAGCCTGTGTGAAGCAGTCCTTAGAAACGCAGTTGGGAGATCGGAGAAGAAAACTATTACACTCCCAACATAGCAACATTTCCGATTTTCGAGGGTTGTGTAGTGTTGTTTACTTCAGGGTAATTATGGGTGCGCTCTCCGAACCTTGTTTGCAGGCTCCTCCCTATAAGCCCCCGTCGACACCACTCGGACCTGCAACACAGGCGGTCTCTTATGCATCAGCTCGAGAAGAGGGTTATGGAGTTGCAGTATCGTGGAAAGACGCGTGGCCGACTCCTGAAAGCTAAATCAAAAGACCCGGCAACATCGCTGTAGCCAGCCGTTCACAGATAACCCCGATCGTGAAAGCTGTCACCACAGAGAAAGGGGCTTTAACAGACCAGCCATGATTAACCAAATTACTTGAGCCGGCCGTGTCATGTGAGCGTAATTTGCCAGCTGGGCGTTTACGTTCTGCGAAGCACATTACGGTCCAGGAATACGCACAAACCGGCCATCATCTTTCACGACCCTCGACCTTTGGTGAAGAGGTATACCCCATTCCAATGTTAAAGTATGGTGGTTTACGGATCTTTCGCCCGTTCCTCTTGGGACTCACGCAAAATTTGCTGGAATGAGAGTGCCCCCAAAGTAGAATTCAGTACAAGCCATTAAAAAAGGCCTTACCTATATAGGTAGGTTTTCTTCAGGGGCCTAAGCTCTCCAAGCGGGAGGTGCTTTACCTCGCCTCCAACGATCTCCGATATCAATATCGCAGGACTGCCATAAGGTTGTACACCGTCACCGACGAGGCATCGGGGTTAATCACCTTGATGCGATCCAGGGGCGCCTGAGGGTCTCGTTAATGCTTACAACAGCTCAGTTTCGGCAGAGTCCAACCAAAGGCGTTGGAACCGGCTTCTTTAAGATAGAATGTCGGTTACGCTTCCTCCTGATTTCCGCCCCTGTCGAAGGTCGTACTTTGCACGGTAATTCCGTCAACGCCGCGCAAGAAGCTAGTTGCGTTTGATGATCTCCCCCACGTGACGATACATTGTCATGGTTGATGAGGTTCATCATAGCCCTTGTACTGGCACCCACGACAAAAGTTGTAGGTCTGGATTCAGAAGCACAGGGAAAGTCCTACCTTTCAAATACCATCAGTGTGCTCATACAGCTACATGCGATTCTCCAATGTATTGACCGTAATCGACAATCAAATTCATGGTTCACAGAACATCCACAATTTCATGCTCCTCTTTTCAATCCATAACAACATCCAGATCAGGGCCTGAGAATATCCGTAGACGCTTAGACAGTAGAAACACGAGCATTTAATTATCCTTTTTCTGGCAATATGTCCTAATGCGAGAAGCCTTAGAGGCTTCCTTGAGTTGTTGAGCCTCTCCTATTGACCGATATCATGTCAGCGTCTTTCATGTAGTAGCTCTTTGCGTTGTTCTTTGGGAGGGTTTCAAGGGCTAGGATATCTTTGCCACCTCCCCTTATTACCCGGCGTCCGGTTGGTGCTATCGAGAGGAGAGGATTTGAGGCTCTACTGGATTTGCGGCGGTCGAACCGGGGCCCAGCTGCTTCAACATTACCCTGTCGTTAACCTGAATTTCGGGAAGAGACCATGATACCCAGCGTTAGGCCTAGGTAGGTTATATTTAACCTTCCCGGTAGCAAGTTCGACTCCGTCCCTTTGTTTGCGTGGTATATCTTCGCTCTTGCCGTTTCCGGGGAATCATATTGGGAAAAAGATCCCTCCTAACCAGACTTGATCTATGGTGCTGCAAATGTAACGTAGATATAGTGCTTACCCCTTCAGAATAAAATTAACTTGTGAGGCCGCAAATTGCTATTTTCCTCGTTTGATATCTTACTCGGGTGTCAGGTGGATCAATCGATTATTAGAATGGGCTAACCCTACCAGCGACGCTAGAAAACTCTAATGCCTCAGTCTGGCATGCATAGTGACTTAGACGCGGTGCCTCGTGCTCTCCTCCTGGCTACGATCCTTCAGAAACGGGGACTGAGGACTTGAGCTACTAGGACCTGAGGGTTTTCATCCTATATATTTAGTGGACCGCTTACAAGATTGGAGATTCGAAGGTTGTCCATAACCTGGGAAGCGGCCACTCTGCATCAGTAAGGCTATGTTGCGACTGTGCAAAAACATACATTTGCAGCCGTACGAATCTTGGAGCTGATCTCTCGGGTCCTTTGTATCTATTTTCCATTTTCGTGTCCGCCATGGGTGGAATCAGGGACGCAGAGATTGAAGATGCACCTTCCATTTTACCGTAAAGGGAATTCTGGATAAAGGGTCCCAATGGCCGACACTTATGCCTCGTTCCCCCCTTGTTGGGGGCTCCTGCAACCGACTTTTAGGAAGATCTTTTCAAGACCATTTGTCAGCACTATTGAAACGACGATGTTGCCACGCTTTAGAAGCACTGGACGTTTGGCGCCTCGATGTCAGCGTATATTATCCTCATGGATGCAGAAGCTATGTTTCCTTGACAGGAGAGATCTTCGTCTCGAGAGTGAGTATCCGGAGAAGGGCCAACGCGCCTTCGTAGCTGGGAAACGTACCTGACTATCGCAAGGTCTCGAAATCTATCATATCGTGACGGGATTGGAGATCGTAGATACACAGAAGGAGGCGGAGATGCACCATGTTACTGGAAAGCCGCGACAAATACACCTAAATCAAATGACTTTAGATGATGCCAGTCATCATGCTCCACGCTATGTGGTGCGCCCGGCCTATTGGCATGAATTCGCATATTGGGGCCATGCGATGTACAACCCCGTGCTTTTAAACCCACAAGTTCCATATAGCGCTACAGAGCCTTGTGAAAGCTACTATTCGCCTGTCACCAGCCCCCTAAGATCCTGTTGGACGGTATGAGTAGTCCTACAAGTGATATCTGGATGTTGGCATGTCTCATATGCAATGTTCGGACCGGAAGGCTTCCTTTCGGCTATGAGTATGAAGGGGTGTTACAAAACATCGAAACACTCTTAGGCCGATGGCCACAGCAGCGGCGTTCTCAGTGGCAGCGTAACCTTCCAGAGAATTAGAAACCGTGGAGCCAGAGACAGACGACAAAAGGATAGATGAGATGGACGACAATGAGGCTACTCCGATGAAGGCATAGAGACCGCAATCGAACAGCGAAATCATCCTGGCTCAGCCTAAACCTACAAAGCAGCTAATTGTCACGTGCCAAGGTGGAACCCTCTAGATAGGGGCTATACAGGGGTTGTTAAGTATATATAGGGCCCTTTTGCTCCCATAAATTGGAGGGGACAGGCGTTATTGGTCTAATCCACGTACTGCAATCTTTCTGCGAGGCTGCTTCTTCCTGCTCTTCACGCTGTTGCACCCTTTTCTCTGACACTAATAAGGATATGAGAGACTGTACAATCTGGGACGAGAAAATGGGGAAGCAGGTAAAATTATATGATATGTTTGACGCCATTGTGCTGTCCAGGCACTATGTGGAGAACACAACCCCAGAGATCCGCTCTGCTGATGTAGCTGAATCACCACAGTCTTTCTCTCACGGCGATTCCCCCTTCTATCGCGGTGATCTGACCCATCGAGTCCGAGACCCTCGATGCCGCTGCAGCAGATCTCGGGGCTGACTGGCCAGGCTACCACGATAACCCCAGTCCATACTGGTCATCATTTTGGTCCGACGACGCCTTGGACGATCCCGAATGGGGCATTTGCCCCTACCAGATTCTCGACGAGGAAATCCCCGTGCCGGCGGACCTCATCAGATAGATATGGAAATACGATCCATCGGAAGAGCCAGCACAGCCGAGTTGCTAGAGAATAACTGGTTCAAGGATAGAGATATCCCGGACGCCGCATCTCAGGACCCTCTTAAGCACTAGGACTTTGTGGACTGGCGACTGCCCGAGGACACGTTGGTATTATGGACATTCGACGGGGCTGCCGAACAGGATTTTCAACAAGCGCTGAAGGGGAGAGGGATGCGGAGCGATGGAGGCATAGTTCGCCAGCTGAGTTCCCAGATACTGCATATCCTGTAGAGCCTGCCCAGGTGACCGACACTGAGAAGAGCAGTGACCTGATAGTAAACAGGCCGAGTGCGGCGCGTGAGGCTGCCGACAAGGTCGCCGGACAACGTGGACAACGCGAACGGCGTAAAAAATTCGCAGTGCGCATGGCGAGGATGGAAAACGCGAGGAAACTGGCGGCTCCCCAAAAAAAAGGGGTTAAGGAGGCTACGCCTGCGCGTCTAAAGGTAGATAAGCTTGGTGCTATAGACGTAAACAGAACTAGCTACCTTAACTACAATATAGCAGGCGTAATTAAGGTGATTTAACCTGATATCGGATGCACTGAGCATGTTTCATTCTCATTTCGGTGATCTCTTTCTTTTCCCTTCCAATCCTGGACCCACTTTTCTCTCCTATCCCCCTATTTTCCGTTTTCTCCCAGGGGATCGAGCAGCTAAATCTGGACTACGATGGCAAGTTTCTTCATTTACTGGATCTTGCCCGTCGCAATATATATCAGGACGTCACTGAGAACACTGTCTAGCAGACTAATGCGCAATATATCTGACACATTGACGTGACGGTGCCGATGCTGTAATATTGAGGTGAAGTGCTACGCAATAGAGCATAAGTTGCGACTCCATCGCTAAGCTATGCATCCTCATGCGCGGTTGGTCCTCTTTTTTTTTTTTTTTTTTTTTTTTTTTTTTTTCCTTGATCGTCAATTTGGTGGGTGTTTGCGGGACTACAAATATGTAGAGCGCCCGCGTGCCATGACATATAGGCTAGAAGAATCACGCTACATATGTGAACAAAGATTTCGACCGTTTATGTTCCAACATAAGCAGGAGGTAGCTGGGGTGTCGGGAGGAGACGTGGTGCTTGGAAGCTATATGTGGTATTCCTTGCGCTGGTGTATTGCCTACGAACTGCTTGTCGAGTCGCAGGGGCGGCCTGAACAATAGGCTCCGCCCATAATATTGACTACAACTCGTGGTCCTCAAAATGGCACTGGTCCGTGTTCCATCCCCGCCCTCGAAGAGCATGGCCTCTAGTGGACAAAATCACAGGGTGCTCTTCCTCGAGGCTACGTCTAACCGTCTACTCCTCCATCTTGTCGTCATCATCCTTCTTCTCCTCTTCCTCCTCGTCGTCGTCCGATATGGCCTTCCTGGCATATCGCTCAGCCTCCTCTAGGATCTCTTTAGGGACGTGGACGTGCCGGGCCTTGGTGGGGCCATCGGCGTTGCTGATCCAGCTCATTTCCAGCTCGAACTCCTTGTCCTTATTGTCGTCCTGCGCGACGTATATGATGCGCGCGGCCTCCTTGACGCCCTGCATCAGGTCGAGGTTTCCCGCCGCCAGGTCCAGCTTCTCGAGCTCGGCCTTGGCGGCCTGACGGCCCTTGCCGGTCGCGGCGCCGTAGTAGCCCCAGTACATACCGCTCGGCTCAATCATGTAGAGACCCGGTCCGCCATGCTTGCCTTCCACCTTACCCCCCGCACTGATGGAAGGACCAGACCCCACCTCGCCGTCGACCGGCGCCTCAAGTTCCGAGTCGAAGCCGCCTACGATGGCGGTAATTCCGAATGGTCGCACTGATTGGTATAGTGTGTATGCTTGTAGGTAGCCACCCATGCGACTTGCTAGGTCTGATGTAGAGATGGGTGTCTTGAAGGTCTCACGCCAGGCTCGGGCCTCATCGCGGGCGCGGTCGACGAAGTGATGGCCGTCAGGGATCATGCCCGAATAGACCTGCAGGGGAAGAGTAAATGATTAGCGGGGCATTGAAAATAACAGCCAAGGTAGAGGCGACATACCGCACCAAGATGCCTATCGATTGTTGCGATTCTCTTGTTCGCACCAGGCTTCAGGAGCTTAGATGTGACGACTTTCTCCACTGCCAACACCACACCGTCCTTGCACCGGATACCGACTGATGTGCCACCATTCTCTACCGCCTTCACTGCGTACTCGACCTGGAAATTTCTGCCGTCCGGCGAGAAGATCGAGTTGGCAAGATCATAGCCCGTTCCTATTGATGTCTACATGAGGGTAATGTCAGCTGCTTAAGTCCCTCCAGAAGGTGTCACAACGCTTACCATGTTGAGGATTCTGAGTAGTGGCAAGTTGGGATGCGACGGAATTGGGAATCAAAAGGAAACAAGGCGGAAGGAAGGAGAGCTTGCGATTACCGGTGCCGGCAGGGTTATGTTTGATGACGGGCTTCAAGCTTCCAGGCAACCTGAGCTGCGTGTTGAGGTCGATCCAATGCGCATGTACGTAGTCAGGTTGGCTACCTGCCGGTAGTGGTCATAGCACCAAACTTCAGCCACACATCTTCACGTGGGGCACTGTCTGCGCCACGGACAGAGTTCTGAGCTACTTATTATTAGGCTTAGATTACAACTGGAGCAGTGGGGTGATCGCCAAAGCAATGTTTGGGGTCGACATGCAGATAAAATAGTAGACCGGCGATGTGGCAATTCCCGATACTCACGCTATTGGCAACAGCTCTCGAGGTTTAAAATAAATCCGGATGGACTCCGGTATAAAGGCTACTCGTGAATTAAAGCACTGAAAGAGTTGTTGGCAACAACACGACTGATGTCTCCTATATCTGACATCACCTCATCTACAATACTCTAACGCGTTAAGATCCTTTACAAAGTTGCGATCCTTAGATGCGTTGGCCGCATGGCCATCTGCAAACCGGCACCTGGAACAGCCGGGTGGAAGGGTTAATAATGGGTTTGTGGATTTACCACGACGAGGGCGGCATAAGGCCAATAAGGCCAGGATACGCGCCCAAGACGGGAGCGACCAGCTCAATAACCTAGCATCCGTAAACGCTGGACCACGCCAGATACAGTCTTTCGCATCGCCAAGGACGTCTTAACCAGATGCCGGGTTGTCACGTCAGTATGTTCCACCCTGTGCTGCTTTTTGCCGAAGCACTGGTCCTCGAGAATTGCCGAACCGGTTGCCGCCACGAGTCTGAAGGCGTTGGAAACAAATCCGGGTGCGAGTTACCGAGGATGGGGTGCCACTTGCGAGCCTCTTACGATACTAATCAATCCATCCTTCACTACAATTCGCAAGTTGGCTTAACCAAGCATCCGAGCTATCATCTAGCGGCGAACTCCCGTCACCGGCCCGCTCAACCCTTCGTCCGAGCCCATCGTCCTTTCCATTATCGTGGGGAGGCGAATCGGGAAATCCGATGTGGGGCTTCGACGAGACACTAATACTAACCTCCGAGTTCTTCGGCGCAGCTAAAATGCGGCGCATCCTGGCCTCCAAGACGCCGCAGCAGGCGTCGAGGGCGCGCCTCCCCGCTTCCTCCACGGCCTGGTCGGTCTGCGGCTTGTTCTGCGAGGACGGGCGGCATCGCTTGGAGGCGCCCGTCTTAGCCAGCACACAGGCGAGGAAGACGTGCGCCTTGACGCTGGTCTCACCCCGGAGGACGCGCCGGTGCGTAAGGGCAGCTGCGTCCTCGATGGCCTGCAGCAGCTCGCGCCGCGATAGCGACGCCGCCGCCGGTGCCGAATCCTCGCACAGCTGCAAAAGGAACTCGGCACACACATTAATCGCAGCCGCCAGGAAGACGTTTTTGAATAGGCCGTCGCCATACACGCGCAGGTTGGTGTAATCGTCATGCGACGAGTGTGCGTTGTTGCTGCTGTCGCGACCTCGATCTCTTCGAGGCTCGTTGGAGCTGCTGTTGTTGCGCGAGGGCGAGAGCAGGAGCAGGGAGCATTCTAGGCAGACTGCCCGCGAGAAGTAGTACTGGACATCATTAGACGCCTTGTGCGCAAATTGCGCATGCAGTATCAGTAGGAAACGCCGTGCCAAGAGGTCCTGCAGCTGTATCTGGAAAGCAGACGGTGGTGTGGGGTCGAACGAGTCGATCAGATCTGATGTCTCGCGGAGGTAGACCGTGAGCTCGGCCCCCATGCGTTGGGTTGAGTCGTAGGGAATCTCGGAGCGGAACCGACTTAGCGTCTCGGCGATCTTGAACCGGATTGGTAGCGATCTCATTAGGGCACACTGGATCGAGTTCTGCGTGAGAGTGGTCGTCGGCTGCGACGTCGGCATGGTCTTTGTCGACTCGCTGATCTGGGAGTCGTCAAGGTTGGAGGGGAGCTCACACGAGTCGAGAGTCTCCCCAGAGATGACGGGGTGCATGCCCGAGTCGAGACTGGCCTGCACCGCTAGCTCTAGCACCGTCGCCCACAGCCTTCGCCGTATCTCTGCCTCAAAGGTGCTAACGGGAAGCTGGCTGGGTCCAAAATGAAGACCGATGGCCATGGCACTCTGCACAAGTGATGCAGTGGTAATCCAGAAGAGGTCTCCCCCAACGGCGTTGGTGTTGGTCAACATGGCAAGAACAAGCAGACACTGTGTCTGCACACCACGAAGGTCAAGGTACTTCTTCCGAAAAGGAGCCGCAAGCCGGAAATGAGCAGCATGTATCCATTGCGTTGACTGCTCGTGTAACGTGGGGCCATCGGCGCCGTCCGATGGCAAGGGGTCCTGATAGAAACACGTACCGATAGCCACGACAAGTAGGAGCTGGATCTCCAAACACTCGCTGGCCGCTTGCGGGTTACTCCAGTACTGCACGTAATCGCGCTTGAAGGTTGGCACATGCAGAACACGGAACACCGACTCAAACGTTTGCAGGTACAGCTGCACCAGACGATCTGAAATCTCTCTCGGCGGTATCAATTCTCGAAGAGGCTTCGAAAGCAGGTGCGGAGCTGGACCGCTCTTTGCCTTGAGCCGCCGCGCCAACCTTTTGCATTTTTGTAGGACGGGATGGCCGTCGCCGTGGAAGATGGCGCTGCTGATGTCAGCGAACAGGCCTTGTTCCTCGTACTTCTCCCCTCAGAGGATAGCATTAGCTCAAGGACTAGCTAACCAGATCTTCTGCAATTTACCTTTCTGCAGAGCATCATCCAATGACCCGGCCCGTATAACCTTGACTTTTGAAAGAGTACCCTGGCTGATTCTTGGGATGATGACGTTGCTGGTGGCGTGGCATCTGCTGGAGCCGAATCCGCTATAGGCATCACGCCGTCAGGCTCAGGCAAACCGCCAGCCGATACATCCGTGAAGGGTATAGCATTAGTGTCGACGAGCATGCTGATTGGCAGCGTCATCGCGCCAATGCCTGCGCTATCGAACCAGTTCGGGGCCCCCGTGTCGACGGATATAGTGGTTGTTGGAGGTTCTCCGCTGACGTCGGCGGTGTTGGTGAAAGCATTATAGTAGCTGGCCGTCGCCGACGCAGGCAACTGCGGTCTCGGCTCGAAGGCATACGCCGTCTGAGCAGCAGCCGATGTCGAGCTTAAGTAAGGGGGCTTGACGCGGCCGTCCTGATCGCTGGGGAAGCTACTACTGTTGGAATACGAGTTGTAGTAAGTGCAGGCCGAATTAGACTGAGTACACTGAGTGCAAGGAACATTTCGATCGCACGCGATTTTGCGCCGACGGCATTCGGTACACACGACGGCCTGCCTCCGCCTCTTGCGCGAAGACCCGCCTTGGCTTGATTGAGCCCTCATCTCTCTCGTCTATACAAGATCCAGGAGTGTAGGGGAGGGTTGAGCAAGGAAAATAGAGACAGCAATAAAGATTGATGTCGTCTTAAAGAATAACGAAAGATATCCCGGATACGAGGGATGGATGGATTGCTGCCATCACGGCTCCATTGCTGCTGGCAGTGCTCCCTTAGCAGCATCTTTAAGGAGCTCAGCAGGCTGACGCTAAACCGATGGTAGAGGTGGATGATCCAGTTTGGGTGCATGAACTGCAGGTCATATCGCCGGTTCCTATGCGATTGGTAGGTGAATTGCAATCCTGCATGTAAGAATCGCATTTCCAACATAAAATACATTGCTTACCTAGGTAAATCGTAAGTGGGTATGACTTTGAAAGACATAGGCGCTTTCTGCACAGCCAATTGGCCACTCGGAGTGCTAATCCGCCATTTATAATTTACCGGTCTTCCCCTAAGTGGGGTTTCCTTTAGTAGCATCGACTGCAGGATCAGCTAAGCTCGTACTACTGTCTGGAATCCTTCGATTCACGCTTGACAGCCGCATAAGTCACAAGGCCTTTACCAGCATTCATACAATCCACATGGAGGCCCCGTACGGAACGTCTCTTATCAGCTTTCTCTCGCAGTGTATGATCCGTATAGCGGCAGGGGTGGGGTGGGGTGCGATTAATAGAGGTCCCCTACCCCTCTGGGGACGCGTACACCACGTACGTACGCTGTAGAGAATGTGTGAAGTATTATGAGATTCCTGACCAGGAATTTTGTGGTGTTAAACAGCAAATAGACCTAATCTAAGTCCGTTTCGCCGGCGACCTCCTCGACGCCTCCCAAGTCAACTTGACTGCTGACCTTGCTACCGAACAGTAACTGCTGCCATTAATCCTCTGATTCAGGTGGTTCTAATATGGCAAAGGGATCACTAGTCGATATATTCCAAGGTGACTCCATGGGCGAGGACAATGAGCTGCTGATGCAATAGCACGTCGTAATCTTGGCCTAACTGGCGTGGCCGTCCCTCCTTCGTTACTAAAATCCCTCTCTGTTGATGCCGAGCTTAAAGGGATGGTGAGATAGTCCGCTGCCAATACAGATGAGCGTGGGAGGTATGTACTGCCAAGGTCTCTCAACTATCGGATCGGGCCCTTGTTATATAACGAATCATTAAGTAGTGATTCGGTATAGTATTGCTCTAGCTCGTTTTCTCTCCTCTTGGCCTGGGCTGACAGTTTTACTTTCCCTTTTCGACCAGTTGATAGAGCTGTCTATGATCTCACTATTATGCGGGTGGACTTAAGCCTTCGTTGCACCAAATTAAGCCTATCATTACCTCCTGAAGCTATCTCGAAGGGCTCATGGACTCGTTGAAGTCAGTGGCGAGCCTCCATTCCGCTATAGAGAGTCGCCCTTGGAAAATAACTGGTTTATCCCTATCCCAACTCCAACTCCCTGGCCGATGTCGATATATAAGTTCAAGACACATATCCAAAACTGGGCTTTTATGCATTGCGCGCGCCGCAATATCTTCATCAGACTGCCAGCGAGTTACCATGTTATGTTTCCACACTAGATCAGCATCTTAAAGTGTAGCGTGGTATTAAGCTTCTCCCCAGACCCCTATCTGTTGCCTGCTCCTCCTTAGAAGTCACTTTAACGAACTATCTACCCAGAATTTTACAACCACAGTTAACTACGATATTATTTTAACTCTAAGTTTGCATAGAAACGAATAGTACTAGTGAAGTGCTAGTCTTAATAGAGCGTATAAGATATTATTAAACGTTATAATATCAAAGTGAATTATAGATATTTAAGTTAACTAATATTATAAAAGTTTATAAACATTTTATTATTTTCGTTTTCTTATATTATGTATTTATATACCATTTAATCGCGGTTTTAACACCGTATTATATTTATACATTGCTTATTTAATTATATTATTATATTCTTTAATCGGTGTTTATACAAATAACTTTAATTTGTTTTTATAAGAAAATACGTATATATAGCAAAACGTCGACTACTAATCGCCGACCTATAGGTATAAAACAATGTTACGAAACTCGTACTAAGCTATATAATATATAACTTAAATAGAAATTTATTAATAAACTTATTTTTAAAATAGTAGGTAATTATATAGCTATTATTTTACTTTTCAATATATTATTTTTCTAATTTCCTAATTTTCTATTTTTCTATTTTTATGTAGTAAGATAGTAGTTAATAATGTTTTTTAAAGGAATTTAACTAGAAATAATTAATTTTATGTAAAACGACGAAATAAAACAATTTAGAAAAATGTTAAAATTGAAAATATACTTAAACGTAATTTTATCCTACTTTTAAAGCGGTGCGAACCGAGATTATAATTAAATATATACTAAATACAAAATGTATATAAGGTTAAATATTATATTTTAAGCTAAGTTAAATGTAAAAAAAAAACTATTACACCATATAATTTATATATAAATAATATGCTTGATAATTTCGAAAACAATAATTAACTATTAAAGATTACGGTTAAAATAAATTATACTTTAATTTCGTAAAGCTTTACTTTAAAATCGAATGCGTAATTATCGATAAACTTTAACTTTAATAAATCTCACACTCGCTAGCTAGTTTAACAAAGTCGAGATATTAAGCTTTACGCTACAAGCTTTAAGAATAAACCTTAAGGGTAAACCTTAAACGTAAATTTTAAATACGTATTAAAGGCTTTGCAAACTTTTGCTAATTTTATAGCTTAACTGTTTTTAATAATTTTCGAATTATTATTAACTAAAATATTATACCTTAATTTTATATATAATATCGATAATCGGTTTTATTAAGAATTTTTATAAAACGTATTTTATTAACAGTATTCAACTCGTATAAAAATATCGAACGAACGAGAATTATTAAGATTTTTTATGTAAAATATATTTAAATTCAAGGTATATTTTTCAAGCTGAGCCAAATATACAGAAAACTTTTACACGATATAATTTACACTATAAATACTAAACCTAGAAAATATTAAGCTTTATAAATCTTCGTAAATATCGATTATTTCTTCGATTAAAACGCAATATTTAGTATAATAACTAAGTAATATATTTAATATTTAATCGCCTTTTTTCAATTATTATTAATTACAATACTAAATTGTGTATTTAATTATATAAAATACCTGTAATCCGTTTTGTTAAGGTTTTTACGAAAACTATTTTACGTATAATACGTAAAGATTCAAATTTAATTTTATTTAAAAATTAATATAGCTATTAAACTAGGGTCGGAGATATTTGATTTTGATTAATATTAGTATTTATATATTAAAAGGAAATGGTATTAAATACTATAAAGATTTCTAATAGAAATAAATATAAATATAAAGAATTAAGGTATTTAATAATAATATTAAGTTTATTATATAATTCGATATAATAGACCGAAATCTAATTTATTTTTATTTTAATTTAACAAAAATAAAACATACTATTAAATAAAATAAAATACAAATATATTTATGGAATTTATAAAGAAGCCGATGGAAAAAACGGCGAATTTAACATTTGTTAATAAGTTAATCTTGCTAGATTCTGCGAAAACTGTAATATTTCTAAATTAAAAATTTATTTTCGAAAATAAAAATCGAAAATATTTTATAATATCCGAATAATATTATATATACACTTAATTTACTTAACATTAAGGTTATATCGATAAAAACGTAATAATAAATCCGACGAAAAAGATTCAAATATATATTTATTAATTTCGTTTTATAAATACGTTTAAAATATATTAATATTTTATATTCGTTATGCGTTATTAGATATTAAATTGTACTGTTATTCAAAATAAATAATTTATTTTTTCAACTTTTACAATTTTAACTTCATATAAAATTATATAATATTTATTGTAATAATTTGATTAAAAGCTTAAGTAAATAAAGTTTTACTTTTCGAATTTAATTTAAATAACTTAAATATACAGTAGTTTTTCTTTTAAATTAAAGTTCTGATATTTATTTAAATTTTATTATAAGTTTTAAAAGAATTAAAACGATAATAATTATAGCATGTTCAGATAATTTAATAATAGTTAAAATATTTAATTATTTGACTAACTTTTAAAATATAAATATTTTTCGATCAAATTCTATTTTTGAAATCTATTATTAACACTGAAAATATATAAAATAGATTTTATTACAATATTATAATCTTTTTAAAAAGTAATTTTATAAATAAAATTAAATAAAATAATAAATTATTATTTTTATCTCTAGGCTTTATTAAACTCGTTACTGTTTTAGCATTTATTCACGTCGATTTTTGTCCAAATTTTAAAAGGTTTTTACCACTAGAATAACTGAACAAATTAACGTTTATGATCGTCTAGATTAATTCGTGTTAAAATATAAAGATTAGAATTTTCAATCCCGTTATTTTTTTCAGTTTCGCTAATAGTTTTTATTAAAACTTATTATTGTTATTTTCATAAATT
Organism: Monosporascus cannonballus; assembly: GCA_004154925.1. Lineage (NCBI taxonomy): Eukaryota > Fungi > Ascomycota > Sordariomycetes > Xylariales > Monosporascus > Monosporascus cannonballus. The sequence goes on from QJNS01000083.1 coordinate 177,869, forward strand.
AAATTGTATCTCAAAATTTAAAATCGAAATCGATTTTTTTAAAATAAGTATTTTAGCTCAATTAAAATCTTAACGGTTTTTGTTTGCCTAATAATTTTTTCATATTTAATTATTTTAAATAAAACAGTTTTATAAAAGGTTTTTATTAAACGGATTACTAGTATTATAATTAACTATAACTTAAAAATATCGTAAAAACAATTAAAATTAAAGTTTTCAATTTTTTTTACAAATTAAAATTTAATGTTTTTAATTACAAAACTTGTAAAGGTTTATAAAACCTTTAATACGTATTTAAAATTTATTTTTAATGTTTATTTTTACAGTTATTTTTAAGGTTACACTTAAAGCTTACAGTATAAAATTTAATATTTCAATTTTATCGAACTATAAAATTAAAAGATATAAGTTTTCTTAAAGTTGAAATTTATCAATAATTACGAATTAATCGATGTTAAAATAAGGTTTTACGAAATTAGAATATAATTTATTTTAAGTATAAATACTAATACTTAATTATTAAATTCAGAAATATAAATATAATATTTATTTTCCAAATTACGGCATATAATAATTTTTTATTTATTTAGTTGAAGTTAAAAAATATGATTTAAATTTAAATATATCTTATAATAAAATATTATAATTCCAAAATAAAACTATTATTAACTTAATATATAATATTTCATTATTTACATCTTTATTTACTATAATATAATTTTTATTATTTATTTAGTAAATACAAATATTTTATTAACATTTATAAATATTTTTAAACTGTAAATTCTTTAAGATGTTATAATTTTCTAATATATATATATATATAAGTTAGCGTTTTTTAAAGCTGCATTGGATACTGTATTATAATTATATTTAATACATTAATATTTAAATATTTTTACCTTTAAAATGCTTTTTAAAACAAGGCTTAATAAATTAATAAACAAATATTTTTTATTTTAAAAACTAAAAAAATAATATTAATATTTAAAAAACATTTAAACTACTTTTAACTTTTATAAATTATTATATATTAAAAGATATAATTGTTATAGTAAAGTAGATATTTTGAAAAAGACTTGTTTAATATAAATATTAATTATTTGTATTCGATATATAAATTTATTATTTATTAACGAAATGCTATTTGTTAAATTTTCAACATATATAACTAGATAATATTTATATATTAATTTAGTATAATATCAAACTTTTTATATTTATAAAAGAATACTTTGATAATTCAGAAATTATCTTTAATAAATTTAAAGTATATTAATTATTTAATTTGAAAAAGTATATCTTTTTTAATACTAATAATAAAATAAAGTAATAAAAATCTAAAATACTTAGAGCGGTTAAATATAAAAATAATTTAATTAATTTAAAATTATATTATAATATTGCAAATATTTTATACTTATAATCTAACATTGTTATATAAAATACAAATAATAAACTTCTTTTTATAATATTTAATATTGCAATAACTGTAAAAATTTAAAGTTTAAAATAGCATAAAATCGTTAATTTACTATCAAATTATCGACAAACTTAAAATATAAAAACGTTACAAACATTAACTTAAATTAATACATTATTGTAACAAACCTGTTATACATCCACTTAAAGATATGAGCAATATCCGAAATAGGGTCTTAATTTGCAGATAATAATAGGGCGAAAAATAATTTAGTAGTCTGTTCGTTAAAGAGATTTAAAAACGTTTCCTTTAATTAGAAAACGATATAGTTATCTTTGAATTAAGAGCTTAAATTAATAGCTAAGAAACTAAACTAAGTAGGTGCTATTTATATAAAAGATCGATTCGTTATATATCCCAATTCCTAAAGTAAGTATGTCGTAAATCTAAGTAATCTATGTGATTTGATTAATCTATTAAATCACCTAGATCATATTGTTAAGAATTCCCCTCCGGAATTTAGCCGTAGCAGTTCCACGCTAGGTCTTAAAGGTTGGCCTCCTTAAAATAGGAACCCCTATTCCTATAACAATTATTTGTTCAATAATATAAAAGTTCGTTTTAAATAAAATACTATTTATTTAAAATATTTTAACCCGATTTATATCTCGTTAATAATTAATTAATTAGTACTATAATAATCTTTAAATGAAGTATATAAAAATCTAAAATACTGTTAAATTAGTTAAGTAAAATCTTTATTAAGAAAATATAAAAAATACTATTTAAAAATGTTTTTAATATTATCTTATATATTAAATATATAAATATTTAAATACGACTCTTATAAAGCGTTAAGTAATCACTTTTATTAAAGTAATACCTTCAAAAATTCAATATATATTATGTAATAAAATTTCACATTAACTCTAATAATTAAATATATATAATTATATTATATTTTAAAAATCGTTTATTTCTTTGTAAAACTTAATATATTTATATTTATAGTACAAATTTAAGTAGTTATAAAATTAGTTAAGATTTTATATTTTAAAAACAAAGTATTACTTCGCTTATTTACTAAAAAAAATTAAAACTTACTGTAAATTATAAATTAATTAATTTTAAACTAAGATGTAAAAACAATTCCGTATTTAATTTTTTTATTTTTAAATAAATAAATATATTAAACAGATATGTTATATTTTAAACAGTGTTTTAAATTGTATTACTATAAAAATTCATGTAATTTAAAAATATATTTTATATAATTATAACTAACTATATTAATTACGGAAATAAATTTATCAAATATCAACTATTTAAAATTTTGTATAATTACTACTACTATAAAATAAAATAATTATGAAATACTGTTTAAACTAATATTTAAAAGTATATAAATAAGTTAACAATATAGCGTGAATTCGCCTATATATTTATAGACATTTAAAAGGATTGTAAGTAATTAATAACTTTCGAAATGAGTTAAATTATAGCTGCTTTTTTAAAAACTTCAAATTTAAAATAAAAATATAACGATAAAATATATATAAAAATATTATAAAACGAATAGAATTACAAATATAAAAAGTTTACTTACGAAATATGTATAATTATATAACGCATTTTAAGTACGTTTATTAAAACTATAATATAATTAAAAAATATTGCAAATGAAATATTACTTTTGAATTTTTTAAAAATATTAAACTAAATTTAAAAAAACAAAAGTAGTGAAAATTTTTAAAATAACTATAAAAAAGCATTTAACTAAATAAAAATACAAATTAATTAACTTTAATATTTTAGAACTAGGTAAATACATATCGAATATTTAATATATATATATATATATAATATAAAACATGTTTTTAAAATATATGTTAAAAATAAGTAAATATTTAAATATTTATAATTTATTATATATAAATTAGAAATTATAAATATAGATATAACGAATTAAATTATATTTAAAGTAAAACAGAACAATAATAATTTTTAAAAAAGTGTTAAAAATATTTTTTAAATCAATAAATATAAAGAAACTATTAACTATTTAATAATAACAAATAATAATATACTTTATAGAAATTAAACTTATTAACTTCAAATTAAAACCATATATTTCTTGCATAGCTTATAAAAGCATTTTGAAATCAAATATTTTATATTAAATCAATAATAAAATGTTAAATATTAAATATAAAACCGGAAATAAATCTTAAAATAAATTATATTATATATCGATCGATATATTTCAATATTTACTAAATAAAAAAGGCGAAAAGGTAATATAAATTCGAACTAGTTTAAAAGACGATAAAAAACTATATATTAAATCTTTTTTTAATAATTTCTATGTTATACAAACTTTAAAATAAAACAAAACTTTATTATCAATTTTTTAAAAATAGATATTTATAAAATAACCTTTTTATAATTATATTTTACATTATTGTCTAATAGTTAACATTAGAGATTATTTATTAAATCTTAAAATATAATATTAAAAGTAATATAAATCTTATTATTAGATTTGTAAAATAATAATAAAACGTGTATTTAAAAATAAATTTTAGTAATAGCTATATAAAACATATTAAAGTTTAAACTTTATTTTTTATATTAAGATAAATATATATGTAATTATTATATGATATAATTTATACGATAAATATTATATTTACTATTTTCGAATACAATAATTACTTTATAAATTTTATAGTCAGTATAGGTTATATCTTACCTCCGTAAAGTTTTATTTTAATATAATTAATACGTAATTTTAATTTTAATTTTAATTTTAATAAACTTTATACTCGCTGATTCAACGGCTTAATAATGGCAAAATGTTAAGGCTTGTACGAAAAAGTTAAATATAAATATTAAGAGTAAATTTTAAAAGTAAATGTTAGCTGCGTATAAAAGATTTTATAAGTTTTCGCTAGCTTTATGTTTTAATTATTTTCACTGGTTTTAAATTATTATTAATTATAATAATGAATATACTGCGAGATTTTATATATAATATCGATATTCTGTTATAATAAAGTTTTTAACGAAATCGTTTCGTTTATAATAACTAAATCTTATAAAGTTATCGAGTAAACGAAAATTATCGATAATTTTATTAACTAAAAAATATCTTTAATAAACACCGGTTTCTATTTTTAATTTCTAAATTCGATATATTATATAGAAATATTAATAGTCGATCGTTATAAAAGTTGATACTAAATAATATAAAAATTATAAAAATATAATTAATAAAACTAAAGAGGAAACATTATAATAAGTTAAAAGATTTCAAAATTTAAATTTTAAAATAATATAAAGAGAATTATAAGCAGTCGTTTACTTAGCTGTTTCGGATTGCTAAAACTATTTAAAGTTCTAAAAAAATTAATGTAAATAAAAGGGAAATAAAGTAATTTGTAAAAGGAATAAATTTAGTAAAACCTAGAAATTAAGATAGTAATTTATTATTTTATTAAATGTTATTTATACGGCTTCGTTTTTTTAATAAGATTATTAACGATTATAAACGTATTTTAAAAAAAACCGCGGTAATAAAGATAAAAAATTTAAAAAGAATTAAAAGAATTAAAAGAATTAAAAGAATTAAAAGAATTAAAAGAATTAAAAGAATTAAAAAGGATTAAAAAGGATTAAAAAGAATTAAATGGTTTAAAAGGATTAAAAGGATTAAAAAGGATTAAAAATCTTTTTTAAAAAGGATACTAAGAAAAATATAAAAAAATTAAAAAGAGTAAAATAAAAAATTAGTTTATTAGAATTACAAGTATAAAACATTAAAATAAATATATAAATTATACTTTAGCAGTAATAAACGCTTTATATTTAACATATTTTATATTAAAAAATACGATATTCTGCTCGATAAACCATTTTCAAAAAACAAAGTAATGTTTTTTTTATAAAAAATATAATTCGTCAACGAAGGTATATTACCTTATTTAAAAACAACATATTTAATAATATATATTCTTATTTTAAATATTTAATTTTGCATATATAACACTGTTTTAAATTATATTTTTAAAAAATGTTAAAGCGTGGTTAATATATATAAACTTTCAAATTATTTCCTTAAAAGCTACAAGACGTCTCGGCTAACAATTTTTCAGAAGGTTCTAGGCTTAAAACGGAAACTGAGCCCACTAAGGCCCCACTAAGTTGCGCTACAGTATAAAAGCGCGAGTGCGAAGATATTTTAAATGTTGACGTTAACAATATTTCTATTTTTTTCTTTCGTTTAACACGTTGTTTTCTGTTAGTTTTTAATACAAAATTAACGCAAAATAAGACGAAAATGAAAAGTTGTAAACGTTAAAATAAAATTACAAACTCTTGCAATATAGTTAAACCTTAACGCGTATAAAAAAGACTTTATAAATAAAACTATTTTCCGCTTTAATATACGACTTAATGTATTTATTAGCATTTACTTTGAATTATTAATTTTCGATAAACGTAAGATTTAAATAAAAATATTATAATTTATTCTGTTTAAAAATTTTTAATGTTAATTAATTAAATAATATTTATAATAAATAAATAATTTCGAGCTCGACTAAGAAAACAACTTATATATTCGGAATTATTAATAATACGATAGGTATATAAAATTTTTATATTTGTTTTCTTTTAAATTAATTTATATATATGATTATAAAAACAAGTCGGTCGATACGTATTAAGTTAATATAAATTATATTTCGTTGTATTTGATTATTTTTTTTTATTTCGAAATTGATAATAAATTTTTCGCCGAAATTTTCGGTTTTAAAATTACAAACGTTAATTTAGGTTATTTTTTAAACGTTATAATAAACAAATTAAATAAATATAATATATAATTTTCGAATTTTGCGTATTTAAAAATAATATTAACTTAAATAATTATATTATAAAATATTATATAAAATTAATTTTTAAAATTATTATCTCGAATATAACTAATAATATCGGCTTTAAGATTTAAGCTTTAGCTTTGTACGAGTTATTTTTGATATAAATAAGTTATTTTGTAAATAAAGGTCGAACTTTTTTTAATATTTTACAAAAGAAAAAAATAATAAAAAACGATACTTTTTAAATTTAACTTAATAATTAATTATCTTTTTGTTGATAAACGTAAAAGTATATATAATTTTTTATTATACTTTTTTTTAAAAAATACTTTTATTATATTTATTTTTGCAATTATATAAGACAATTTTGATAAAAACGGATATTGTTCGAAAAAATTATAAAATAACGAAATAACTTATTAATTGAAAAAATATTAAAAATAGTTTTTTTAATTTTTAATTAAGTTATAAAATTTTTAACGCTTAATAATAAGGTAAATTAAATTGTTTAGGTTAATAATTTCGTTATTTTATTTTTTAATATTAAATAAACGACAAAAAAATAAATGTGATTAATATTGAAACGGTGAGAAAAAAGCAATAAATATAAAAATACCGCCTTTAAAATTTTTAAACTTTAGACGAAAAAACGATTATAATATTTTGAATTATTTATTATTATAGTTTTAATATAAATAATGTTAATTTTAGAAATAAACGAAAATTTAAATTTGAATAAGATTATAAAATTTAATGTAATATAACTTAAATATTTATATATAATATTTTATCTGATATTCTTGTTAATAATTACTTTTTATAAAAATAAGGCAAATTTACGTCGTAATTATATCGAAACGTAATTACTTTTCACAAAGAATTAATTATTAAAGGCGTTTAATATTTCGAGTTATTTTTTAACGAATGGTTAAAAATTTTAACGAACTTTTTTCATACTGGTAATATGAAAAGATTTATTAATTAATATCAGAATATTTTTAAAAAAAATCCATTTCAAGGTGCCAGGCTTATTTAGGGCATTTTTATCGCGGTATTCGGCGAATAAGGCTTTAAGTTGTAAGTAATAGTATTGTAAATCGATAACGAGCCTAATAAACCAGGTTTCGTTATTTTAAATGTAATGTAACAATTTGTAATAATAACCGGTATTGGTACATATATCATAACGCAAAATAAGTGTAGCTAAAAGTAGCTTTTCTTGAAGAAGTTGATTGGATCAGTGTGAGCGAATAAAAAAAGAGTATCACACACTATCAAAAAATTGTAAGCGCTAACACCTTATAGCCTTTAAAGAGATAAATATTTTTGTTATATTCTTTGTAGAAAAAAAATATAATATAATATATATAAAATGCTGTTTTTCATTGAAAAAACTCGTAATACACGAAAATAAAATCATGGAAAAATATATTAATAGCGTTAAACACAAAACTAAATAGAAAAAACTCGAAAATAATACGAAAATAATAAATATTATTAAAAAAACAATTAACGTAAATAAATATTACGAATATAAAATATTTTCCAAAATATAAAACAAAATAAATTTTATAAATACTAAATAAAAACTTATTTAAAAACATTTAACGAATAGCCTTTAATATACAGCAATCGGAATTATAAAAAAAGAATTAATTAAACAATGTAAAAATATACGTATATTGTATTAGATATTTATTAGGAATAGTACAGTATATATAAGTAATATTGATTAAAAAAAGAAAATAATATACAGTAATATATATAGCTGAACTTCGATAACTAATTGTTAAGTTGCACGTATAAAAGAATATTAAAAATCGGTATTAAATTATAATATTTAACCTACTTAAAAATCTTCTGGTATACTTACTATTTTTTTAAAAAATAGTTTACAATTATTTAATTAGTACTTTTTTAAGTGTATTAATTTATACGTAAAAATTTTTTACAATATTAAAATTAAATAATCTTTTTTAATTTATTTGAAAAAATTGTTCTTAACAAAATTAACGCTGAAATATATTTAATTAGTTTTGATTAACTAACTAGTTAAATAAAAGTGAATAAAAAAACTAGTTATACTACTATATAATTTAAAAAAATCAGCAGTTCTAATGTTTAAGTAGAAAACGTCTCGGAGCTTATTTTCTTATATTATTCTTCTTTTTTAAAGATATTGTCTGGATTCCTTATTAGGAAATAATTTCGACCTTATATCGTTTTTTTCATAATCTAGTTCTTTTGACATTAGCGATTTCTCGATAATAGACATGCAGATCTGTCCGCTTAAGCGCGTTAAACTACCAAGCGTTAAAGTACGTCCTTATAACGCCGATATATCGCCGACCCATTGCTTATAGACCCTACCATCTCAAATCGCCGCTGAGTAACAAAGTCGGCCAAGTGCGTATAGATAGGTTGCTTGCCTTGTAAGCGTCAACGAAGACCACGTTTCGACAACCCAGGTCTTAAATCTCTTAGATTCGAACCTTGACCTGATTGCGACTAGCAAACCAGTGCACCTATTAAGCGTTGGAATATGTAGGGGAATAAAAAAAACTAGCCATTCCGCTACATGACTAAAAGATCAGCGGCTTTAACTCTTAATAGGTTGGAAGTCATCCGGATTTAAGTGGGGAACGCGCCGGGCCCATTTTCTTCCTGAAATATATAAAAAGATGCCATAACAGGTGTAACGGCGGAATAATAAATGGGCGCTCACTAAAAATTATTAGCTCCTTCCTATTTCCCAGTTTAGCTACGTCTTTTGTGGGCCGAGAAGTCGGTTTAAGATTCGGTGCCTTCATCCGGGATACTTAATTTGGCCCAGCTTATCGCAGGGCGCCTGTCAGCCGCGGTGTAGTCTGGTGATATCTATCGATTGACCCACTGTGGGGCTATCATGTGACACACGGGTCTCAGCTCCTAGAGCGGCGCACGTACCAATGCACACCCCCCCATTTGCACATCCCGAATTTTCCGACCTTTATACTTTAAAATCTACTAAATCCACAACAACAACAGAAAAACATATAAAGTTTTCTATTAAATTAACGAAAAAAATCAGAAATTATAACAGCATTTAATAGCTTTAGTTTTTGGGCAAAATAAAAGTAAAAAGTAATATTATAATAAAAAAACTTAAAATAAAATATACTAAAATATAATAATTAATATATAACATATATATATTCTTTTTATAATGAGTTTATTAGGATAAATATTTAATGTTTTATAATAATGAATAAATATATATATATATATTGATAAATACTGTAAACTGAAATAAATGATTTAAAAAAGTTACTTATACATAAAATAATAATTCTTGTATAAAATAAGATAATAAATATAAAAACTATATATAATTATAATATTATATACTATATATTACAACATTATGTAAAGTTTAAAGTTTTTATAAAAGTTTAAATATATAAAATATATGATAAACAGAAATATATATATATTTATAAAGTATAATTTAAGAGAAATTATAAATATAATATAATTTACAAAAAAATAGTTAATATTTAATGGTATTTAACGATTTTGAGTGATTTTTAGTGGTTTTTAATAAAATTTTCTTAAAATTATTAGTTTCACTAGTACTTTTCCGAATTATTAATTACGAAAAATTTTTATTGTAACAAATTTAATATAAATAAGTTATTTAAAATTACATTTGATATATTATATTAACTTACAGTATTTTAAATTATAAAAAATATTATTCAGCATATATTATGGAATTTTTTTAGCCTTAAAATCTTTAATAGTTTTATATAATATTATTTCGTATTTTTCCACAATTTTATAGATTTGATATTTTAAAATAGAATTTAATTGATTTTTATTATACTTATATATTAAACATTAAAATTTTAAAAATTGTTTAAAACAGTTTTTATTTATATACTTTACTCTTTATAAAGTATAACTTAACGTTATAATTATTTTAAAATTGTATTTAATTATATATACCGTATATTTTAAAAGTTTATAACTTTTGTTTTTTTATAATATAATTTTCTTTCATATTTAATATTACCGTTATCTTTTTATAAATTTGTAAAATTTAAATTTGAAATAATTCTTCAACTTTTAATTTATATTATACATATATGGTATTAGTATTGTTAATGTTGTTGTGGATTTATTAACGTTTAAAATATAACGGTCGGAAAATTCGAGGTGTGGAAATGGGTTGGGGGTGGGGGTGTCCGTTGGTACGTGCGCCGCTCTAGGACTTAGCGAGGTCGTGAACAAGCTTTACCCCGCTAATATCGCCCTTTCGCATCCTATCTAGACCCTTTATTATACCATGGAAGCTATCGGAACCTTGGTCCAGAGGATGCGGGCGAATCTCCCCAGGCGTGTCAACCAGTGTCTGCGTGCCTTTGAACCAGCTCTCGGCAAAGGCTCTGTCCTTTGGACGGGCCGGCCTCGCAAATGGCCTTGGCCAACGGACCTCCTTACCGAACATGGTGTAGACAAGGATGTAATCAGGCCTAATATCCCGCCGCGTATGGGCTCGCAGCGGTATAGGGTTCAACCCCATGTATTTGCCGCCGCCAAGACCGATAGCTGAGTAGCAGGCCCTCATAGAGCTGAGATCGGTGATGCAGTCGAGCGCATACGCGAGTGTCTCAGCCGTATATCGTCGAATGTCATCACCGCAGCTGGGAGAGTGGTAGTCGAATGCCTCTTGGGCCCCAAGCGTCTTGACCATGGCAAAATTCCGCGGAGAACATGTACACACAGGCACAAGCCCAGATTTGCGAATCATCTGCAGCGCCATAGCACCACAGACCGTGCTCCCGCCGTACACCAGTACGTATGGGCCGAGTCGGACCTTTTCCGGCGTTCCGAGTGCGGATGGTGGTGGTGGTGTAAGATTTCCCTTCCGTCCCCCCCTAATGTGGATAGGAGGTGCGGCTCTGTCTTCCCCCGCATCTTTCGCCTCCTCCCGCTGGTGGTACTTGTAGGGGAGTGGGAGACGCCATAGGTTGTATACCGCCATCCCTACAGTTGGGAGTGCAGCGCCGAGGGTCGCACCCTGTCGATATGACAGGTGAGAGGGGAGCAGGTAGACCAAGTCCCCTGCCACGGCCACGTACTCCGCAAAAGCGCCGTTGTCAGGTCGATTTGGGTTGTTCCCACAGACGCAGCCGAACACCGCCACTCCTACCTTTAACTGGTCGTTCTTGACTGACGGGCCCACCCTAACCACATCCCCTGCAAACTCGCATCCTATGGTTGCTCCAATATGTGGCGCCATGTCTAGCATCTTGACGTCGACGGGATTGATTCCCACACATCTTACGCGAACGAGGATTTCGTCCTCCTCGAAAGCTGGCAGTGGACATGCCTCGTGCAGCTCAACCTCCCTCGGACCCCGAGCTTTTAAAGCTCGTTGGCTGATCGGCAATGGTTCCATTAATACAAGTAAAATGTTGGATTTTGTCGATGCCGTCTTCGAGCTCTGTCAAAGGAAGAGAGACGACGTTGATCACATAGAGAAGGGCACACGGAGAGACGCAACGTGGAATCTATATACATCTTTGCACAGGCCCTAAGGCTCTAACTATTGGTGGTGTTTAGATTTCAAACCTAGCCCTTCGCCTAAGGTCCCTTGCTACCAACGCCGTGATTCACCTGACGCTTCAGGTCCGGAATCTACCGGCTTGTGATCCGCGGACACCGGGCGGCGACGGGAAACGGCCCCAGTCATCCGGGGAGATAATATGTAGGAATTATACGGTAGCGGATCTCTCCAACCTTTGTTGTCCGGGGAGATAATATGCGGAAGTTATGCGGCAGAATATTTCACCGCCCTCCATTATCCGGGGAGATAATATGCAGGAGCCATGCGGCAGGGTGTCTTACATCTAGCATCTTCGGAACACGAACGTATCGGCGTAGCCGAGCTCCGGAAGGACGTTGGGCATGGACGCAACGCCTGTGTTTTCCGGGTCTGGAATCTTGATCATACAAACTCCGTTGTGAGGCTCCGTGTTAATTAGGAGCGGACATGGATCTGCGGTGGTCAACACGGAGGTAAGGTAGCTCAACAGAGCAGACAGAGACGGAAATTCCCTCAGGAATGTTCTCTTGTTCTGCCACTCAAATAGCAATAGGATAAGACGCACTATCTCAAGGTCCCCTGAAAGTAACTCACTCACACCATCAACTCTATGGCGTGAACTTCAATGATTTTTTGTTCGCTCCAAACTCTGAGACAAGATGTCTAAGCCAGTGGGCATCATCGGGTCGGCATGTCGCTTCCCAGGCGGAGCAGATTCGCCATCCAAGCTGTGGGAGTTGCTGAAAGACCCCAAAGACATTCTGAGCGAATTCCCTCAGGACAGGCTGAACCTATGGAGCTTTTACCATCAAAACGGCGAGCACCATGGCAGCACAGACGTGCAGAACAAAAGCTACCTCCTATCGGAAGATATTCGCTTGTTTGACTCGTCCTTTTTCCGCATCAGTCCTTCAGAAGCAGACTGTATGGACCCACAGCAGCGTATGCTTCTGGAAACCGTTTACGAGGCCCTCGAGTCGGCCGGTTGCTCTCTTGGCCAAGTGAAAGCTTCGCTGACGTCAGTCTACGCCGGATTAATGAACGGCGACTACGCCGACATTCAAGCGCGCGACCTCGAGATGATGGCAACGCACCACGGCATTGGCACGCACCGGAGCATCCTGTCGAATCGTATCTCGTATTTTCTAGACATTAAGGGCGCATCCATGACTATAGACACGGCCTGTTCCAGCTCCTTAGTAGCCATGCACCAAGCGGTGCAGAGCTTACGGCTCGGTGAGAGCGACATGGCCATCGTTGCTGGAGCCAACCTTATACTCGACCCAACCATGTACGTGGCCGAGTCGAAGCTACATATGCTCTCCCCAGACTCCCGATCTCGTATGTGGGATGCGGCGGCCAACGGCTACGCTCGTGGAGAGGGCTTTGCAGCCATCGTACTGAAGCTACTCGACAAGGCGATTTGCGACGGAGACCAGGTCGAGTGCATTGTCCGAGGCAGCGCCGTGAACTCGGATGGTCGAACCATGGGCATCACGGTACCAAGTGCCACGGCGCAGACAGAGCTAATCAGGCAGGCGTATCGAGACGCCGGTCTAGACCCTCTTGTCGAACGCTGCCAGTTTTTCGAGGCCCACGGGACTGGCACCCGGGCCGGAGACCCAGTGGAAGCAAGGGCTATCCGGAACGCCTTCTTCCCGGAAGGGCACGACGATTCGGCCCCCTTAGAAAAGCTGTTAGTAGGCTCCATCAAGACAGTCGTCGGGCATCTCGAGGGCTGTGCCGGGCTGGCTGGGGTGCTGAAGGCGTCTCTTGCCATGCAGAACCAGACTATCCCACCTAACATGCACTTTTCCGAGCTAAACCCCGGCATTGAGCCCTTCTATGACCGTCTCGAGGTTCCCATCAAGGCGATAGAGTGGCCCAAAGTCCCAAAGGGTTCGCCTCTTCGAACCAGCGTCAACAGCTTCGGCTTCGGCGGCACAAACGCTCATGTCGTTCTCGAGAGCTTCCAGGAGGTGCGCATACGGAAGCAGCAGGATGAGGAGCATGACGAGGATGAGAGGTTTGTTGGGCCGCTGATCCTGTCCGCAAATACTCGGGACTCGCTCGTGCGATCAGTCCAAGCCCACGCTGATTACATCCGCAACAACAAGCACCTTGATCTCGGCGACCTGGCATGGACGCTGCAGTTTAGACGCACGCACTTTAACAGCCGCGTCTTCTTCTCGGGCGCCACGCGCAGTAAGCTGCTGTCGTACATGGACACCTTTGTTGCCGACAACAACTCGGCTGCCGGCGGTGAAAGCCATCCCCCAACCCTTCCCGGCGATGACGGCTGTGCCATTCTGGGTATCTTCACCGGCCAGGGCGCCCAGTGGCCGTCTATGGGCCGCAATTTGATTCAACACAGCCCCCTCTTCCGCGAATCTATCGCCCAGTGCGAGGAGTCACTGGCTGCGTTGGGTGGAGATGCGCCGTCGTGGTCTCTTGCGAAGGAGCTTCTCGCCGAAAGGGACAATTCGCGCGTCGGTGAGGCAGCTATCTCGCAGCCCCTTTGCACGGCCGTCCAGATCGGCCTTGTCGACCTCTTGCGCGCCAGTGGCATTGCTTTGCGCAGTGTCGTGGGCCATTCGTCTGGCGAGATCGCTGCCGTGTATGCGGCCGGCATCATCTCAGCCCATGACGCTATCCGAATCGCATACTATCGTGGCTTCCACGCACGGTTAGCCAAGGGGCCCAAGGGCCAGGGTGGTGCCATGTTAGCCGCAAGCCTGTCGTTTGAGAGTGCTACTGAGCTCTGTGCAAGGCCAAAGTTTACCGGACGTGTTAATGTCGCAGCTGCAAATGCCCCTACCAGTGTCACGCTGTCAGGAGACGCAGATGCCATTGACGAGCTAAAGACCGAGTTGGACGCGGGGAAGACATTTTGTAGGAAGCTAAATGTCGACACCGCTTATCATTCGCATCACATGAAGCCCTGCGCGGCTGCTTATCTCGAATCTCTGACCGCGTGTGACATCCAGGTCCAACGGCCTAACGAGAGCTGTATCTGGGTGTCGAGCGTGCATGGAGACGCGGAGCTTGCGCTGGATGAAGAAGACGACGGTGCTCTAGTTGTTCTGAAGGGTCAATATTGGGTAGACAATCTTCTTAGTCCAGTCTTGTTTGCACCGGCGGTAGAGTGCTCCCTCTGGAGAGTCGGACCCTTCGACATCGTAACCGAGGTTGGGCCCCATCCAGCGCTCAAGGGTCCTAGCACGCAGATCTTCAAGGCCTCGCTGGGCTCTTCGCTTCCGTACTTCAGCATTATGCGCCGCGGAGACGACGAAGTCGAGGCTTTCTCAGGAGGCCTGGGCTATTTCTGGGAACACTTTGGGACTGCGGCCTTGATTGACTTTGAAGGATACCGCAGAGCCTTCATCGACCAACCAGACGGGGGCAGACCACCACGACTGGTCAAGGGACTGCCCTCGTACTGCTGGGACCACAGCAGGGTGCATTGGAAAGAGTCGCGCATCTCACACAACTTCCGGCTAAGAGACCGACATATCCACGAGATTTTGGGCCGTAGAGCAGTAGATGACACGCCTGAGCTGCTACGTTGGCGCAACATTCTCCGTCCGGCTGAGTTTTCCTGGGTTAGAGACCACGTGTTCCAGGGCCAAATCGTTCTTCCGGGCGCCGCCTATGTCGCTGCCATTGTGGAGACGGTCAAAGTCCTCGCCGACGGAAAGCCTATCATGCTTGTCGAGCTCGTGGATGTCAAGATACCCAGAGCAGTTGTCCTGCAAGAGAACAAATCGACCGAGCTTATTACTACTCTTGGTCCGATCGTTCGAAAGAGCGGCAACGTACTGTCAGCTAATTTCGCCTTCTCGGCAGCCTCGGCAGATGACGCGGTCGCCGTGCTCAAGACAACATGTATTGGACGCGTCGAGGTCTATGTCGGCGAAAGCAATGATTCCGAACAGCAGCGGCTGTTGCCATTACCCAGTCGACCACCACCCAACCTCAGTGTCGTTGATATTGAAGCATTCTACACCACCCTTAAGGAGCTAGGCATCAACTATCAGGGCACATTCCGCGCAATCAAGTCGGCCCAACGGACGTTGGGCTATGCCTCCACTCTGGCGTCGTGGGACGCCGCAGACCTTGTTGGCTCTTACTCACTTCACCCCGCCATCCTGGACATCGGGTTCCAGGCCGTGTTGGCAGCATTTGCATCGCCGCAGACCGGCCAGATGTGGACCATGTACCTTCCGGTGCGGATCCGACGAGCGACTATTCATCTGGGTAGCCTGCCTCGTCACGGCGCGTCCGACACGGAGATCAGCGCGCACACCTCAGCTCAAGTGACGGCCTCGTCGGCCCAGGGGCTGAAGGGCGACCTGCAGATCATGTTCGGCTCTCACGTGGGTGTGCAGATCGAGGGCGTCGAGCTGCAAGTGACCGGAAACTGTATGGTCGGCAGCGACCGGCTGCTGTTTTCCAATACTGTTTGGGACAGCGACATCTCGACGGGCATCGACAAGGTCGTGCTGGAGCGGCAGACGGACCCTGCGGCCAATGAGGAGCTGCTCGAGGCCCTTGCCCGTACGTCGCTCTACTACTATCGCACTCTGCTAGACACTATCTCGCCTCGCGAGGTCAAGAGCCTAGCTTGGCACCAGCAAATGTTCTGGCAGTCGGCACAGCACTGGGTCGACGAGGTCCGCGCCGGGCGCCACCCGACGGTCAAGCGTGAGTGGCTCGAGGACTCGCGCGAGGCCGTGTGGAAGCAGGCTGAGGGGTGCCAAGATACTATAGATATCCTCATTATGCGCGCCCTGGGCGAGAATCTGCCTTCGATCGCGCGCGGCGAGACGCAACCGCTCGAGATCATGATGGAGAACGACATGCTGAGCCGGTTTTATGTTGAATCATATGGGCTCGACGGCATGAACGACCACATTGCGCGCGCGCTCGCCCAAATTACCCATCGGTATCCCCAAGCCAATATCCTCGAGATCGGTGCGGGTTCCGGAGGAACTACCCGGAAAGCGCTACGCGCAATTGGCAACGCGTTCAGCCATTACACGTTTACTGACATCTCGTCGGGATTCTTCGAAAAGGGAGCCGAGAAGTTCTCCGCGTGGCGCCGGAAGATGACATTCAAAGTCTGTGATATCGAGAAAGACCCCATCGAGCAAGGCTTCGCTGAAGAGGCTTACGACATCATCGTGGCTGCTAATGTTCTGCACGCCACGCGCTGCCTTGCCGACACGATGCGCCATGTCAGACGTCTGCTGAAGCCGGGCGGCTATCTGGTTATAATGGAGATCACGGGCGATCTCTTGCGCCTGGGCTTCATCATGGGTTCGCTGCCGGGATGGTGGCTTGGTCCACAGGTGGGCGATGAGGGTCGTCAATGGGCTCCTGGCATCTCGCCCGTGCAGTGGGACGATCTCCTGCAACGCACCGGCTTTTCGGGCGTCAACCAGATCGCGACGGATAATGCAGTGTCCGACCAGCACTACGTCTCTACGCTGGTGAGCCAGGCTGTCGACGACAAGTTTGATGTGCTGCGTAATCCTCTGTCGAATTTGAGTGTGGTCACAGTCCTGCCTCATAAGCTTCTGATCTTAGGCGGTAAGACGCTCCCCGTGGCTAGACTAGCTAGAGACATGAAGAAGGTGCTCGCCTCTTGGGGTACCCCCGTGGAGACAGTCCCCAGCCTCGACCGGCTTACCCTTGGCCCTGACCAGCGGGTGTCGGTCATCAGTCTGACTGAGCTCGATCAGCCACTGTTCGCCCAGGAGATGACAGCGACAAGACTGGGAAAACTCCAGACTCTCCTCAATGCGTCCGAGTCTGTTCTCTGGGCAACAGCCGGGAGCAGGGGCTCCAGCCCAGCCTCCAACATGTTTGTCGGTATCGCTCGGGCCTTGCGCACAGAACGAAGCGACATAAACTTGCAGCTCGTGGATTTCGGCAAGCCATTGGATGCGAACGCTGTGGTGCTGACTGAATATTTTCTTCGATTAGCTCTAGCAAAACAGCAGGACTATATTGATAAGCCCATGCTGTGGACCACCGAGGCCGAGGTCGCTCTCGATGGAGAGACGTTGCTTATCCCGCGCCTCATCCCGGATAAACTGCGCAACGAGAGATACAATGCCTCGCGGCGTATTATCAACAAGGAAGTCACCTTGGCAAGCTCAGAAGTCGAGGTGGGCACCCACGCAGGTGTGGTGTCGCTGTTAGGAGTGGACACTACTCTTTCTCGCCGTTTGATGACGCCTCATACCCATGAACAGGTCATCCTTGACGTCCATCTGTCAGTGGCGCTTCCCCATCCGGACCAGCAGTACTTCCTCTGCTATGGCTCAATCGAGCCTGACCATAGTAAGAAGGCCTTTGTTGTGACCCGGCTAAATCGGTCTGTCATTCTCTGCGGTTCCCATGACACTTTTCAGCTTGATTCCACGCCCTTTGGAGGAGAAGCATCAACCGTCGAAGCATTTGCTGGGCAGCTCATTGCTCGTAGCCTCGCATCCAGCCTTCCTCGACAAGGAGCCGTCTTAGTGTATGAGCCGCCATCTGTGAACTTTGCCAGAGTTATTGAGTCTAGCAGTCTGTGGAAAGGCCGCAAAGTCTCCTATGCAACTTCGAGAATGGATACTTCTCTGCCTGCAGATTGGATCTCGATCCATCCTCACGCACTCGGGTCTTCCATTAGACAGAAGCTCCCAGTCGATATCGCCGCCGTGGTCGACCTTTCCGCCCCGGATGCCTGTGGTATTCGGGATTTCGTTCCTGCCAGTTGCGTCATCAGACGCTTCGAGCCGTCTCTCCTCGAAACAAATAATCAGGAGCTGGCTGTTGCATACGCCGATGCCCTCGCCGCAGTGAGCCACATGGACAAGACCAAGACGAGAACTCTTCCAGTCCGAACGCTTCCCGGAAGCCCTTCGTATACTCTAGCATACCCCTGCATCGTCGACTGGCGGGAGCAGTATGATGAAACCATCACAGTCCAAGTCAAACCTTTAATACCGACCGGAATCTTCTCGCCGTCTAAGACCCATCTCATGGTGGGCCTGAACGGCGACCTCGGCCAGTCAATCTGTGGCTATATGGTCCAGAACGGAGCTCGCCATATCGCCATTACCAGCCGACGGGGCGAGGTGAATCCAGACTGGCTAGAGAGCATGCGAAATGACCGAAAGGCAGACATACGCGTTTACAAGATGGATGTATCCAGCCAGCAATCGATCCACTCAACTATAGATCGAATCAAGGCCGAGATGCCCTCCATCGGAGGAGTCGCCAATGGAGCCCTAGTGCTTCACGACAAGATGTTTCTGAACATGGATGTCGACTCCCTGAACAATACACTGAAGCCAAAGGTGGATGGGTCTAGATATTTAGACGAGCTCTTCTCAACTCCCGGCCTCGATTACTTCGTCCTCTTCTCGTCAGTAGGCACAATCGGGGGTAACCGCGGCCAGAGTAACTACCATGCGGCGAACATGTTCATGACAAGCCTCGTCTCGAACCGCAGGGCCCGGGGACTGGCGGCTTCCGTGATCCACGTGGGTATGGTGCTCGACGTAGGCTACGTCGCAAGGCAAGACCGTAAGCTCTTTGAGCACATGCGAAAGCAGGGCTTCATGCCGACGTCTGAGACCGAGGCCCACTTCCTGTGGACAGAGGGAGTGCTTGCCAGCCCGGCCGACTCGCAGCTGGATGCCGACATTTGTATGGGCTTCGAGCCTTTCGAGGACAGCGCGGATGCGTCGTGGAGGCCGCCATGGTACCATGATTCGCGGCTCTCGCACTTCATTATGCAGCCCGAAGAAAACGCGGGAGATACGAGACCAGGTGCTGGAGATGCGTTGCACATTAGGGAGAAACTGGACGGCGCCGAGTCGGTACAGGAAGCACATTCTCTACTGCAGGAGGCCTTTTCGGCCAAGCTCGAGTCCATGATGCAACTTAATACGGGAAGCGTGAATGCCCACGTTCCTCTTCTAGACCTCGGCTTTGACTCTCTTCTTGCCGTCGAGACGCGCACCTGGTTCATGAAGGAAGTGCACATCGACGTGCCAGTCCTTCGCTTCCTCGGCGGAGACACGGTCAACGAAATCTGTCTGGACGCAGCGACCCAGTATCTTACCCTCCGGGCAGCACAGGACCCAAAGGAGGATAAAGATATAGCAAGTGCGCCTCAATCTTATCTTGATATGAGCAAAACAGCCGGCGCGGAACAGGACCAGTCGTACGAGCCAACGTCGTCAGCGCCTAGCAGCCAAAGCGGCCGACTGTCTCCAAGCCCAAGGACTTCAAGTTCAACTTCCTCGGATGCACAGAATGTTCCAGACCTCCCAACCACCCCCCTAACAACGACTTCGACGGCGGCAAGCCTGCACGGTATGCCTGAAAGCGCGGCCAGGCCAGACGTGGAAAATGGCAAGTCTAGGGAGGGAGGACGTTCAGGTATTCACATCCAAGCCCAGAAGCCGGCCGTGAGGGCCACCTCCAGAGTCGAGATAATGTCTTACGCTCAATCTAGGCTCTGGTTCCTAGGCCAATTTCTAGACGACCCAAACACGTGCAACATCGTGGTCTCGTACGTCATTAGGGGCCCCCTCGACGTGACCAGGCTTCATGAAGCACTCGACAAGGTTATTTCCCACCATGCGAGTCTGCGGACGTGCTTCTACGCCGACGACGAGGCCGGCGAGCCCGTGCAAGGGCTTTTGCGCACCCCCTCCCATTCCTCTTCTCTCAAGTTTCTCCACGCATCGGGCCGCGAGGAAATTCAACGTGAATTTGACACGTTGCAAAATCACGAGTGGGATCTCCCCTACGGAGACACGTTTGCCGCCACACTGCTATCTACAGAGAAAAATGACGAGTATGTCATCATTTTTGGCTATCACCACATCGTTATCGACGGCGTGAGCTGGTACACCATCCTGCGCGATCTCGAGAGGGCCTACACCTCGCAGCCGCTGAGCCAACAAAGGAAACTGTACATGGACGCCGCGGTTGAGCAGAGGCAGGCGATAATGTCTGGGGCCATGGACAAGGAGATTGCTTTCTGGAAGACTGTGCACGCCAAATTGCCCGATGTGTTGCCCCTACTCCCTATCACCTCTGCTCGAGGGCGGCGCCCACTTCGACGATACGAGAGCCACACAGTCACAAGGGACATTGGCAATCATCTCGTCGCCAAGATCAAAGCTGCCAGCATGGCTCTTGGGGTGACGCCCTTCAACTTCTACCTCGCGACCATGCAGGTGCTTTTATTCAAGCTGCTCGACATCGACGACCTGTGCATCGGCGTCGCTGATGCCAGCCGCACCGACGACGACCTCGCCGAAACGGTTGGCTTCTTCCTCAACATGCTACCGCTGCGCTTCAAGCTAGATCGGCACGGCTCCTTCGCAGACCTAGTCCGACGCACGTCCAGACACGTGCTTGAGGGCCGCAGCCACGGCCGCGTCCCGATCGATGTGATCCTGGACCGTCTAAACGTGCCGCGTGATGCGTCCTCCAGCCCGCTGTTCCAGGTTACGTTCAATTACCGCGTGGGCGCCATGGCCGAGGTGAGCTTGGGAGACGACTGCCGTCTGTCGGTCGAGGATATCCGCGACGCTGAGAGCCCATTCGACATTGGCTTTGGCGTCTACGAATCGGCAGAAGGGTCGTGCGGACTGCAGGTTGTCGCCCAGAGTTCTCTGTATGACAGAGACGCAGCCGAATTTGTTGGTGGCGCTTATGTCAACCTGCTTGACGTATTGTCCTCAGACACCTCGCGGATGCTTGCGCAGTACAGTATGTTTGATGGAGCTATCGCGCAGGAGAGAGTCTCTATCTGGAAAGGACCGCGTAAGACGTGGGATTGGCCCGATACTCTCTCGAAAAGAGTGGATGCTATGGTTAGAAGCTACAGTGATAGCGTGGCCATCATCGACATCGAGCCCTATGGAGCCCTTACCTATGGCGAGCTCGAGGGCCGAATCCGCTTAACGATTTCGGCCATCCAGAAAAAGGAACCCGTCAAAGGGTCGCGCCTAGCGGTACTCTGCCAACCTTCGGCCGATCTGATCGTCGCTATGCTAGCGATACTGCGGCTAGGCCATGTGTATGTGCCGCTCGACACGAATCTTCCCCGAGAACGCCATGCTGCTATCCTGGCTAGCTGCAAGCCCGCTATACTCTTGTGCCATAGCGAGACTCTGGAATCATCCCTGTCCCTAAACACGGACCTTCCCAACGTCAACCTTTCCGCCCTCTCAACTACCAGCAAGGTTCCAGCAATCGATGCCACGGCCCAAGACAATCTTTCCGACCCAACCGGCCCAGCTTTCCTCTTCTACTCTAGCGGCTCGACCGGCAAGCCCAAGGGCATCCAGCTCAATCAGTTCGGCCTCCTAAACCACATCGCTCTAAAAACCTCCGCACTCTCACTACAACGCGAAACAGTCCTGCAGCAAAGCTCCTTCGGCTTCGACATGTCCCTCACCCAGACCTTTTGCGCTCTAGCCAACGGCGGCTCGCTCGTCATCGCCCCAAAGTCCTCCCGTGGCGACCCCCTTGCGATCTCCAACCTCATGCTCTCCCACGGCGTGACCTTCACCATCGCTACTCCGTCTGAGTACACCATGCTGCTGCGCTACGGGCAATCATTGCTGCGTCAATGCACGCGATGGACGCACGCGTGCATGGGGGGCGAGGCCGTGACGCCGTCGCTCGTGCGTGCCTTCTCCGAGCTGGGAAATCCCAACCTCCAGCTGACGAACTGCTACGGGCCGACCGAGACGTCGCTTGCCGTGACGTTCGACAGGCTCGAAGCCGGCGAGCACATCGCAGAGCACGCGTCGGTCGGAAAGGTCCTGCCTAACTACTCAGTGTACATTCTCGAGGAGGGGACCTCCTCGAGGCCCGTTCCGCTGGGTTATCCGGGCGAGATCTGCATCGGCGGCGCCGGCGTCGCCCTGGGGTATCTCGACCTGCCTGAGCTCTCGACAGCCAAGTTCGTGCATGACCCGTTTGCCAACGCCGACGACGTGGAACTGGGATGGACGCGCATGTTCAGGACCGGCGACCGGGGACGGCTGCGAGTGGATGGGTCATTGATCTTTATGGGACGAATGGAGGGTGATACTATGGTTAAATTGCGCGGCCTGCGGATCGACCTGGATGACGTGGCTAACACCATGTTGCGGGCGGCTGAGGATGTGGTGTCTGAAGCTGTTGTAACGGTTCGCGGGGACGACGAGGCGCGAATACTAGTCGCGCATGTTGTACCGCGTCCCGGACGGGAGAAGACGCTTGAAGCTCAGAGGTGGCGAAAGTTGGCGCAGAGCTTGCCACTGCCGCTCTATATGCGTCCGTCGCTGGTCGTCGCGGTGGATCGTCTGCCGCGTACGCCGAACGGAAAGGTCGATCGCAGAACCATCGAGGCCATGGAGCTTCCAGCATCGGAGCAACAACAGCGTGCAGGCAGTAGAGAGAAACTATCGTTAGAGGAAGGAGAGCTTAGTTTGCTGTGGGAGGAGGTGCTTGGTGGATTCGCGGCGGTGCCTAGAGCCGACTTGACGCCGAGTTCTGACTTTTTCATGGTCGGTGGGAGTTCACTCTTGCTGATGCAGCTCCAAGGAGCCATCAGGGAGACACTGGGGCTGGCGGTCCCTGTCACAGAGCTATACCAAGCAAGCACTCTCGGCCGCATGGCGGCACATCTCCATGCTGAGAAAGGGCAGCAGGCACTGGTCGAGGACATTGATTGGGAGAGGGAGACCGAGTTCCAGGTCTCGTCATCGAGTCTTGTTCCCACGACGCCGTCCGGGTTGGTTCGAGAATCCAATCGCGAGATTCTACTGACAGGGGCACACACCTTTCTCGGTGCCGAAATCCTTCAAGCACTTGTCAGCGACAGCAGCGTCAGGTGGGTTCATTGCATTGCTATTCCACAGACGGCCAGCAAGACGAGACCTCGATCGAGCAAGATAGCATACTACCCCGGCAGTCTCCAGGCCGAGTCACTCGGGCTGTCCTCAGATGACATCTCCTTCCTGCAGTCACGCATCGACCTAATCATACACGCCGGCAGCGTTGGCCACTGCCTGAACAACTACTCATCCTTGCGTGCGCCGAACGTCGGCTCGCTGCGCTTCCTCGTGGACTTGGCCCTCCCGCGTCAAATACCCGTGCACTTCGTCTCCTCCAACCGTGTGACACTCCTTTCGGGCCATCATAGGCTCCCACCCGTGTCGGTGGGCCAGCACCGGCCCCCTAAGGACGGGTCTGAGGGCTACACGGCGTCCAAGTGGGCCGGCGAGCGCCTACTCACGAAGGTCGCGCAGACGACGGGGCTCGACGTGACGGTGCATCGGCCGTGCGCCATCGTCGGGCCCAACGCGCCCAGCGAGGACGCACTCAACGCGCTGCTGCGCTTCGCGGAGGCACAGGGCGCCGTGCCGCGTTTCAAAAATCTCGTCGGCTTCCTCGACTTCGCGCCGGTTACCGAGGTGGCGACGAACATTGCCCGGGTGGCGCTCAAGAAGCATCAGAACGAAAACTCCGAGTCTTATTCCGGAGGATGCGTCCTTAATTTGGCAGCGCCCGCTGGAGATAAGTCTCCTGTAACTATCGTGCACCACTCCAGCGGGGTCGAGACACCAGTGGCCGAGTTCCGCGGTCGCATGGAGAAGTTGTATGGTCGCGAGTTTGGCGAGCTGGATATTGTGGACTGGATTGATGAGGCAGCCAAGGGAGGCATGGATCCACTGATTAGCACCTACTTGGAAGCTCTTGTTGAGAAAGATCAGATTATTGGCTTCCCATATCTTGGCGACTAGCTGAGCGAGGAGTTGTGATTGGGCTTTTCTTTCTCCATTTCTCACCAGAGATAACTTCTGTTTTGGGGATAGACATTCCTTGAGCGGTTCCGGAAAGGATATTTCAGTGAAGAATTGGCCGTTGGTATAGGGAGAGTTCGGTGAAGATATGTCCTCGTTTTAGCATACGTGATAACAGGCTGAAATAAAACTACCATGTCAAGCAAGTACCGACGGGGCGTGCTAAAAGCAATACCATACCAATATCGGTCTAGATTGTCTTGGAGTAGACTCAGTAATTGCACATATTTATCGTACAAGTTAGGACGAATAACTAACTAAGTACTAAGCTTGCGAAGGTTATTATTGTATGGGGTCTTTCTCTTCTTCTTTTCTTCCCCACACCCCCCTATTTTCTTTTTCGTCAAACACTGCTTCCTGAATAGGGAAATTAACTTAATAGGCAGTGTGTGGCTCATACGTGTAGGTCGGGTATGGGCTCGTCTCTTAGACTTGTGTCAAGTCGTATGGCCCGTGCTAACGCTAGCAATGCCCTAGAACCCTGTCCTTTAGCCTATCCTTATGGTCGGCATTATTGTTGGCCTTAATCGCTGGCCTTATCGTCGAACTAGTCGCCCACCGAAGACCTGGCTAACAGCCGGCCTGGAAGCTCTAGAAGCCATAGTTAATCGTCAACCTGCAGCTCCAGGCCGCTGCTTTTTTCGCTATGCCAGATAGAGAGGAAAACCTGCCAGACTGAAAGATTAGGTCCGTCCGCAAGCAATCTCGGCGACAGGTGGTCACGTCTTTTCAAGTTCTGTCCGGGACTCCGTCCCCGTGGAACAGGAATACTCATGTGTGCTCTTCATCACCCCGCCGCACTCCCACGTCGTTTCTCTGCCGGTCATGTGCACACTTGAGGGGAGGGCAATCTCTCCTAAAGATCCGAGCCACGGCGCAAGAGCCGTCGTCCGGTCCCGAGTGGAATGCCCCGTAGCTTGAAGTCATTCGGATAGGGATTACTTAGCCTCCCGAGAGGTGGAACGCCCGACCAGATGGGGTACATCCACGGAACGAGATTCGAGGGTACGACTATTCTGACAGGAACCCTTTATCACAGCTATAGGTCAATGTAACTGCGACTGTTAGACTGCTGTTCGCAAAGACTCCCACCATAACTCATTCAGAGGGATCCTCCTAGACTGTGCAGAGACAATCGATCCAGATATAGCCGATACCCTAGCTTCTCCGTTAGCATGATGGCATCCCAAAACGTTTTCGGCACCTTATACTACTCTAGGTAGCTCTCGATGAAAGCCCCATGCGTGGTAGTTGTCATGCAGAGTGGCTAGTAGCCGTCCCAACAATGACTCAGGCATGTGTAAGATGCTGCCAAGCCAGCTAAGGGAATAAGCCGAATATAGGTTTTCCCCGTGTCCGAGTTCCCTATTTGCAGGAGCTGTGTCGTTGTGATGATAGATTAAATTATATATATCTGCTTTCGTATAATCTCTGTGATAGCTGTATAGTCCCTGAAAGTTCTGGCCGCCTTAACATAGTGCCGGCCGCTCATGCGATAGCTGCCAAGCAGACCGTTGCGAGTGCTCCACGTATCTGAGCAGTAGACACTTGGGAGTGTTCAAGGATTGATGAGGAGCTGCTGAATTATGAAATGGAGCACGTTGAGTGCGGGTGCTGAGTTCCTTTGAACATATATGAACAATATGATTCAGGGGTGACCCCTTAATGGACCCACTTTTATTATGACTAGGTGATCTCTCTGGTGGCAGCAGCGCTCCGACTGCGCGCAATGCTCATACGCCACGTTTAACAGCTCCTGGCCCCTCCTCCTGGCCCTTCACCTACTTGCGTTTAATAAAGGCCAAATCTCCATCCTTGACGCCAATGTTCATCTCAACCTCTTCAATCCTGTACTGTTCCAAGATGGTGATCATGGCCACCTTCATCAAGAGGTCTGCCATGTGTTTGCCCAGACACTTGCCCGACACAACGCCGAAGCGCATATACCCATAGCGATACTCATTGGGCGAGAGGCTCGCGAAGCGCTCGGGCCGGAACTCAGTGCCGTCCGGACCCCAGGTCAGAGCGTTGGTGTTGAGACGGCGCACGTCGATGACGACGGGCGTCTTCGCCGGGAGCTTGTAGCGTCCAATCACCTTGTCAATGGTGATGCATTCCGGGGCCGAGAACCCTGCGAAATCCCGAGTTCAGTGGATCTGCCCTGCCTTGACCGCTCCAGAGGAGGCACTTACAGGTAGCCGGTCGCAGCCGTACGCTTTCCAAGGTCAAGTAGTGTAGAAGAGTTGTCTGCCGGGTCACGTAATTGCGCACTTCAAATCCCTCCTCCGTTTTCTGTGCCATGATCTCTTCGTAGAGCCTCTGTTGGAAGTCCTGATGCTTGGCCAATTGAGTGAGCATGAACGTTAGTATACTTCCGGTGACTTCGATATTTGTAAAGAGCATCTCGTCGATAGTTTGGAGGTACTGGAGACATAATTAGACACTCCATAAACATGTAAAAATGATGCCCATACTTGCTCCATTGATATAGCGTTGTCTAGTTGTACGCCTTTGAATGCGTGCTCAGCTGGGATTGCAAATCCCTTCTGTATATTGTATCAGCGAAAGGGTCGAAGCCTCATGCAGTCTAAAATCCTTGTTTCACCTTCCGGGCGTTCTCCAGTATCTCTAGGTTGAAGGCGTGCCAATTTTGATGATACAGATCCAAGTGTCGCCTCGAAGGGGTCGGAAGCATGTTGAACCACCGATACTTTTGCCATTGGCCAGTCACGGCATATTTCAGTGCCTGCGCCTGAAGCTGGCTGATTCGATCCAATTTTATATAAGCCTGCAGATATAGTAAGTCTTTGATCCGTAATGCATGAGGAGGCCAAGACTTGCATCGTCATCATATGCTTCGCCATAGAAGCTCCGGGGTATGACACGCAACGTCAAGACCCTGCAAGACGTGGGCACATGCACAACCAGCCTGCCTACCCCGGCCCTAAGCGAGTCGTTCTTGAGTGTGTTCAACCACCCGGCAACCTCGTTCTGGAATGCTGGGAGCATGGCGAGGCCGGTATTGTGTGTGTAGGCAGGGTCAAAATAGCTCCGGATGACTCGCCATTGCTCTCCGCTGAGAGCGCCGACACATTGTCCGAGTATGCTTTTCATAGTACCCGCGTCAGTTGCGAGATGGCTACACCCGAGTACAGAACGTCAACGAACCGGTAGAAATAGTCGCCAAAGCCCAGGTTCTCTGGCCTGAAATGGTCTTCACAGAGTCAGTCAAACTTACTACGGAATATTGAGGAAGTTTGCCATACCTTTCGAGTCATTCCGCAAGAACTCGCGCACGTGCTCTGGCGTATGTAGGACGACCTCGCGATAGTTCCCGTCGCGGATGATATACGGCTCATCGTGGGCCAGGCGTTCACCTTGCTTGGATATTTGGGGCCTGCCGGAATTGTCTCCCATGTCAACCCAAGCTAAGGCTACGGGTTAAAAGGCTCAAGACGTACTTGAATAAAACGGCTGCTTTGGGACTGACGCTCAACTCTTTCATCGGCACCCCATCCATGTCGAGGCACTTAGCTTTCTACAGAACGGCATTAGCACTACCTGGGCCCTGGTATGAAGATCACGTCTGGGTCGAAGCTAGCCACCATGCTCGCATACCCCAATTGCTCAACTCACATTTCCATTGCGCCGGAATATAAGGGCGAGTATGAACAGACCAACGCCATAGGTTAGGAAAGAGGAGCTGCGAAAGAGCCCCTCGATGCCATCACCGGAGGGCCGCAACAATGCGACGATAGTGTCATATGTAGTTTCCATGATGAAAGCCTTGGGATGCTTGAGTTTGGTTGTGTTTTCAGCGGATCAACCGCGGTCCTGGTATATTTTGGACTGATCTTCTCACGCCAGTGTTGTGGTGGACTCTGGCCAGATTAGGTGTGTACACCGGAGAGAAGTCAATGTTTTCTTACGGACACATCGTGCAAAGGTAGCTGCTCGACCAGATAATCAAAAACATCAGCGGCCCGGGCAGGGCGAAACGGAGGAACAGAGAAACCCATTGGCTGTGTCTCCCATAGGTTAGCGGAGTTAGTGCTATCCCCCCGATCCTGCGTTCTTAACTCCCCGTGGCTGACCTAATGACTAAAAATCTGAAACCAACGTCCCATACTCGCGGAATATTCCTCGTGGCTGGATATGTTCATTCAAGGACTGTCTCATAAAAGTGATTACTTCAAGTTCCTGGGCGACAAATGCTGCCAATCTAGGATTGTACGTGCCCTTTTCCATGCCAATGTGCCTATACCTGTCAGCTGACTCGACTTTTTCTTCGAAGATGGCCAAGGCGCGATGGGATTTTGAGTTGCCAAACGTGACGGAAGATGTGGTGCCTAAGTGGCCTTACCTATTTTACTTTCTATTCTTTTTCATCATCGCCAAGTCGGCGACATCAAGAGTCTCAAGATCGTTGCATGAATGGCGGAAAGGATACGCGGCACCTCCTCGCTACCCGCAATGGGTCCCCATCATGGGATTTGACATTGCCTGGTCGATGGCGAAGTCGCTGAGGAACCACACCTTCCTGCTCTGGCTTCGCAAGCTGCACGAGACGGGGCCAGGCAAATCGAAAACATTCACCATTAATTTCCTTGGTAGGCATGTCATCCACACCATCGAGCCCGAAAATATGAAAGCTCTGTCGGCGACTGTGTGGAAAGACTTTGGCGTGGAGCCCTTGCGGCGCAACACGGGGGCAAGCATGCCGTTTGCTGACAAGGGCGTTAATACCACCGACGGTCACGACTGGGCCTTCAGCAGGTTCTTGATAAAACCCTATTTTCTGCGCGAAGCTTTCTCCAACACGGACCGGCTGAAGGAACACACCGACAACCTCCTCAGCCTGATTCCCCTCGACGGTTCCACCTTTGACATGCAGACCTTGATGCAGCGCTGGGTTTGTCTTCCCTCCCCAGACATTCTTGCCTGTTTGGCACTAAACGTTGGAATACTACTTGCAGTTCCTTGACACGTCCAGCCATTTCCTCTTTGGCGAGTCCATCGGCTGTCTCTTGTATCCCGAACGGGCGGAGATCGCCTGGGCCATGACCGATGTTTTGCGGGGACTGCGCTTGCGCCTGCAGATGAGCAAGTGGCTTTGGATGTTCCGGTGGAAGCCTTGGTTTAACGCGATAGAAGTCGTTCATGAGTTCATTGACCGCCAAGTAGACCGAGCCTACAAGGAGAGGGCTGAAAAGAAGGGGAACGGTGCGAGCCAGAAGGAATCATCCTTCGGCGTCGAGTTGAGGCCAGAGAGGACGGATTTGCTCTGGTCCATGGTCGGCAACGTCCCCGAGGACAGAGAGCGGCTTCGGTCGGAAATGCTGCTCTTATTCGTCCCCAACAACGACACAACCTCAATCTTCATCAGCAACGTCTTCTGGAATCTTGCTCGCTTTCCTGAGGTCTACGCCAAGGTCAGGAAGGAAGTATTATCTATCGGAGACGAAGCACCTCTGACATACGAGTGCCTGAGATCTATGAGATACCTCGACGCGGTGCTGAACGAGAGTAAGTACTTATCCGTCTCAATCTCCCACGAAAAGAAAACTCACTGTCACCTAGCGCACCGGCTCTATCCCAACGGCATCATGCAAGTGCGCTACTGCATCAGGGACACCACGCTTCCGCTCGGTGGCGGCAAGGACGGGAAGTCACCCATGCTTGTCAGAAAGGGCGACGTCGTCCAGGTCAATAAGAACGTTATGCAACGAGATAAGGATGTCTGGGGTGAGGATGCCGACGAGTTCAAGCCAGAGCGATGGTTTGGACTCCGTCCATACTGGAACTTCGTGCCCTTTGGTGGTGGTCCCAGACGTTGCCCTGCTCAGCTCTTGGTCACCACCGAGGCCAGTTATGTCATTGCGCGGTTTTGCCGGCGCTTCAAGGCTATTGAGAATCGCGATCCCAACGGCTACGTTCCCGTCATGCGGGCAGGCCCAGTCAACACAAATGGCGTCAAGATTGCTGTCACACCAGCTTAGAAGATAATTTGTCTTGTCGTAGTTGATTGTGTTCAAAGGACATACTATGGTCACTAGACTGCTCAACCAGACTAGGAATACACTCATTCGTCCTTGCCCTTCGTGTATCTGATATTGTCACACTTACTAGGGAGCAGATACACAGCTCTTGAAGGTATATATTGACTTGTAGGAACCTAGGAAGCATTGATCCCACTTGTTGCGGGTGATCCACTGATATAGGGCTTCGGAGAGGACAACAATCATCCGAAGACCCTTGTCAGGGGTGCCCTTTTCCATGACAGATATGGTGAAGCGTGTCCTCTCCAGGTCTGTAGCTACTGCGACCCTAGCTCAAAGAGTTCCAGGCAGATGCCCCTAGTCTTGGTTAAATATAGCACAAAAATGGAGGAGGAAGACTTCTCCCCGACTCGAAGGCGGAGTCTTACACCGACGGACAACGCTATGGAAGACCCGTACGCCAAGGCCCCTTAACTCCACAGTAAGACGCATAGTACTAGTATGCCTCTCGAGACTGCACACCCAAACAAATAAAATTCCTCACTTCGATGCACTCCTGTCCTTCCCTAAGTATCATCGTCACATGCCAGGGGGAAAGATCCGATAGGCCATCCCAGACCATGTCGCAAACCCTAACATTCAGAGAGGCTGCTCGGCACCAAACCAAAAACGACTTATGGCTTATTATCCACAACAAGGTGTATGACGTTACGAAGTTCATGGACGAGCACCCGTACGTATGCCTTTATTGACTCACCACCCGGGTCTGTTTTGACAATGAGACTCAGCGGCGGCGAAGACGTCCTGCTCGATCAGGCCGGCCAAGACGCCAGCTCAGCATTCGAAGATGTAGGGCACAGTGATGAGGCAAGCGAGGTGATGGCCACATTGCTAATTGGGACGGTGAAAAGACAGGCATGTCTACTCTTACTATCCATTACTCAAGGAGTTGTGGCCAGGCATGCTATCACAGAAGACAGCTGATATATCCTAGGCTGGCGATCCCGAGCCTATCACACCAACGGCACCGCGGTCTAAAACCCCTGAGGCCGCCGTGAACACGAGTTTTGGAATCCCTAGAGTTGCGGGTTATATTGGGGGACTGGTCTGCAGTGTGATTGCTGTTGGGCTGTACCTAAACTCCGCTGCGTAGGCTTCTGTCACTACTTTTGCAAGCCCTGATGTTGGTTAGTTTGACATTTTTGGACCGGATGAAATATTGGGTAATTATGCGTGGTCATTGGTACAACCGATATATCTCGCTAAAATATGCATCCCATACGCCATTACTAGGATAGCAGCTGTTCCTCGTGAATGGAAACTACATCACGGCCATGCGTGCTACTAAGCAAACCGTCCCGAGCTAAGTTCAGGATACATGGACGCAGAGATAGTGATGCAAGTGTTCCAAAGCCTGAAACCTCTTCTTCACCAAGACGCTTGCCGGGCTATCTAGATAGAAACACAAGAACCCGTGGGTTTCAAAAGCTTCCGGATCTAGTTGCAAGTTGGTCTTATTTGTGTGAGCGATCCGGTTTGTTGGATGCCTCTAATGATGCCAAATCTCTGCCTTGCCTCCTTCCTACATCTGTGACTAGTCGGGACATAGCAACGGCAAGCCGATAACAAAACCTTGGGGCAGTAGATTCTACATAAGTAGCACAGGGGTCATTCTCTCACTCTCGCCTCGCTTTCATGCTTAAGCCTCCCGACGAATGGAGTTACTTATATGGTGTCTACCATGAGAAATATGAAGACGAGTCTATGCCAGAAAAGAGATCATCCCATTGGAACCCGTCAAGGTCCATCAGCTCCTCCACATTCCAGGCCAGCTGGTTGCAATTGGGTGATGGTTGGCTATTTACGACAGGCACTGGCAGTCGACCTGGAATAGCACCCACGGGTGGGCTGCCCCTGTCCAAACCGCCTCTCGCGAAGCCCTGGGACGACGGATTCGCCACAAATGTCAGGGGGTCTTGGCGGCTCTGGTGCATGTGCGGGGTCTCGATATTCGGTACTGGAGTAGCAGTATCCGGAGACGCGCCTAGTTGCAATGGGGCGGGCACCCCTAGAATCGGTAACTGTTGTAGTTGTTGCTGCTGCTGCCGGGCGCGATGCTTGGCCAGGACCTGCGTCAGCGACTTGTGCAGGTTCGCCGCCGCGACTGAGTGGCTTCTCGCATCCTCGATGATGCGCAACGCCTCGGCCGCCTCACCGCGACAGATCTCGTCCTGCTGCGATGCAGTCCCGTTGACGCAGGCGTCCATCAGCAGCACGATGGCGGCCATGAAGACGCCGTGCAGGACGCCTGAGAGACGCAACCGGATGAGAACGAATACATGCTGGGCGCGCTCGAGCTGCGCCTCGGCGCGGATGATCTGCCGCGCTGCCTTGAGACACGTCTCGCGCGAGGACGCGTAGGCCGGGTTGTTGTTGGGCCTGGCGGCGAGATAGCCGAGGTGCAGCTTGCAGCGCTGTGTATATATGATCGAGTTGAGCATGTAGGCTTGGACGAAGATGCCGCTTGTCGTGAGGTCTTGAGTGAGCTCGTAGCTGTCTAAGTGAAAGAAGGAAGGGATGTCGTGGATCATCTTGTCGAGCTCGGCGTCCATCGCCATAACCTGGGCATGGTAACTTAGCCCACCTGAGTTGGCCACGGCCATGGAGTCGTGGTACTGGTCGACGATGCGGCGCGAAATCTCGGCAAGGCGAACTCGCTGGAGGAAGTACGACATCTCGGTCGGCTGGGAGATGGGCAGGTCCAGGTTGAGCCCGTTGCCAAGCAGATCCACGTCGTTGATGTTGCGTGGCTTCTTGACCATCATTTGACGTGGGTTGGCCTGGTACACGCCATCGCCCGGGCTGCCGTATCTTGCTGCCAACAGCCTGGATCCTCTTGTTAGAATGGCTCTACTCGCCCATGTCAGTCGCAAGACCGGTACGGCGAGAAGCTTACCAGTCGGTCGCGACCAAGTACCACCATACCCGACGACCCATCTCGGCGTGGATGGTGTTCGCGGCGGCCGCGTTAGACTCGTGGTCGATGCGATGGAGACCCAGCTCGCGGCCCAGCAACAAACCAGTGGATATCAGGAACCGGTATCGCAGCGAGACGCCTTCCAAGTTGCAGACCAGGAAGGACAGAATAATGATGCCCTGAATGGTTTCCAGTGTGGGAGCGGGGCCGTTCTGTCCGGCATTGAGCACATCGTGCGTAGCCTTAATCCACAAGGGTGTCTGCGCATTCGCCTGAGCCGATGACGAGAACAGAGAGTCCTCGCGGCCGACTCCATCACGCGGCGCCCACACGTACGTCGCACTGGCAACGATGCTGAGAAGCAGGACAAGATGGCCAGGCTTGATGGGGCCCTGACCGCTGATCTGCCGGTAGACGTCGTCGATGACGGCCGGGAGTGAAGGGTGGTGCACGACGTGGTGGATGTAGCTGACATTGGTGATAAACTTGCCCAGAAGCACCTTGGTCTCGTCATGCCGCGGCAGCCACACACATCGCGCCGGCTTGCTCGACTGCACCGTGTAACTGCGAACACGCGGAATGGCCCGGATGCAGTCGACCTTAAACGACAAGTCGTCGACGTAAATGGCTTCCTATCCGCCGTGGTGAGTGAGCTAGCAGCAGCCGAAATGCACAGGGGTTGGATTCAACGCACGTGGGGGCTCTGGCCCATGGACACTCGCTCCAGATGGGCCACCACCTCGTTCACCTGGCCAGACGAGGGAGGCCGATCCATGTCCACCGGGGATGAGCCGGGGCCGCTAGATGAGGCCGGTACGGATAAATCGCCCCCATTGTGGTCTGCCTGGTGGCTGGTACTCTGGATAACGCGTTTCTCTAAGTCTTGTGTAAGCTTTCTGAGCGCCTGTATCTCAGCCAGCAAGGTTCCCTGGTCCGGGGCGGCCTGCTGTGGTGATGGCTGTGGTGATGGCAGAGTGGGGGGAGCAGCAGTAGAGTCTGGTTGCTGCTGCTTCTGCTGCTGTTGCACATCGACAGGCCCAAAATGGCACTTCTTCCCGCGCGAAACGCAGTTGGTGCAGGGCAGTGGTCTGTCACACCGAAGCTTGCGCAATCGGCAAAAGTCGCATGAGTAATGACCTTTGCGATGCGAGCGCATGGTGCTGGCATGGCGTCTGGGGGAATGCTCCGTGGAATGCTCCATGGAATCGAGACGTTGTGTTTGAAGAATCCCGTGGGAATTAAGCCGAGTGATACCTCCATCGTGTTTATTATCTGTTCTCGTCTCCGCTTCCGCGGCTCAGCTCCGCGGGTATCCCGCGGGGTGGCGTTCCTTTGTGGGGTGCAAGGGGTAAGATCCACCCCACTACAAAGCTTGCTTCTACTTCACCCGATCATCCCTTGCTCTTACTAGCAGGGGATGATGAACCGAGGGTGTGAGGTTTGACTGCTGGCTGCCTGCAGCCGATTCTGGGAGGGGGGGGATTATCTAGACGGCCAGAGCCAGCAGTTAACGACTTCTGACCCACTAATGCTGTGCCATCAACCAACAGAGACCTCGAGCGCATTGTCTTCGCCGCCCCGGCCCTTTTCAGCTCTATCCCAAGAGCTCCAGAGCAGTCCAACAATTTCGGGGGGCTGGTCCGTGCTTGCCGCTAACTTTGGTTGATTGAGCCAATTGCATTCAGCGCTTTACCAGGCTTATTGCTCAATCAGGCAGGTAAGGCGCTAGCTTGTGAAGTTTGAAAGTGTTCGGGGTACCGCTTTCTTCAGCTCTAGGGGATAGCCGGCAATCCAGGAGGGGTGCAAAATAAACGCAAATACCCGATTCCCCCGCAAAACATATCGGTAGGCTCTGTGTCAAGGCAAAGCAATCGATGATGTTATTGACTAAGTGTAGGCTAGGGAGATCTGTCCTAGAAGACGTAGACAAGTACATGCTTGCCTATGACGTCATATGATTTGGCGGATATCGCCTACTACATATCATATTTAAAATTAAATAGTTAAATTACAAACACAGTCCTAAATATAATAATATTTATTACATTTAAGTCTTTATACTTTATTATATATACAGAATTTTAGTTGTTTTTATAAACATTTTTATTTAAGTTAGAAGTTTTTAAAAGTATTATAACTTTATAAATATTTCTTTTCTTATGATAAAATAGTACTTTTAGATATTACATAGCTTTTATAAAGACATAATATTGGTACACTTTCAGAAACTTGAACTTTACATAGTTAAAAATTACGTTTAACTGCCTTTTTTTTTTTTTTTTTTTTTTTTGCACACTTTTAAAGTCTCGTTTTCTGCGTTTTTTGCACCCTGAGTGTCTATCAGGCCTTGTCTCGAGGCTGTGTGTTTTCAGATATACCTCCCATATAATTTGATTAATTGAGAGCGTCAAACCAAATGTAGGGCTACGGATTCTCCAATGCCTAATATGCAGCCAATCAAATGCATATATTAGTCCAATAGGAAGCACCTACAGCGAAGGCCTCGTTCCTATCCGACGCCGGGTGCAGCACTTCCGATTATAGCGCAACGTGAAAATCTAGATCCGACACGTAGATTTCATCTGGCTTGCTCGGTGCAATCAGAGTGCAAAGGTACAATTCTTCAGCTACGGTCCTGTTCTAGGTTACTCGTTTCCAATAGGGGTAGGAAGAAGCCCCTTTATCCTTGCAATCCTAGGACCACGAGTCAAAGCCCTTTTGATCCTTCCAGCGCTCCAACGCTCAAAAAACAAATCACCGCACGTGCCGACAACTCTAATTAAAAAGTGGCCTTTCCTTATTTGGTGTGCTATGTCACACCTGGCTAGCGACAGCATCTCTCTACCACACTGCAACATCAATTTCCGCCCACATGTAGGGCAACCCGAGTGGCAGGGAGACTCACGTAATTTTAGTGCCTCTGTTCCACCTTCCACACGCACCGTTCTCTGTAAATAGCATCGTAATAGAACCCGTGCCTATATCGCGCCAGGCCCTGTCCTTGAAACATCTCTGACGACTGTGCTTACCAGTACGTGACAGCAGCGATCTTGAGACCGGGAAAGTGTGTGAGGGGACTGAAAGAGAGCCGGTAGATGGCCCCCGCCCACAACGTATACCAACGCCGCCAGAGAACAGCACTGTGATAGCGAGAAAATCGGCCTGCCGCCTTCCTAAAAATTGGTTGGCGCTCCTCCCTGCATATGTCCGCTGTCACTGAAATGGAACCAAAGTTCTGGTGTGCCCAACCGCGGCGCGTATTACACACCATTAACTGTACGCGTCCGAAGGATACGCAGCGGATCATTCCACTGGATAAACATGGGATGTTCCTCATAGGCTGCCTAGGAATTCAACTGGTTTGGGTATCGGGCAGACTAGTCCTCATATCGCGAGGGGCGCTGTCAGAGGGCTCGATTCGGCACCTCTCACAAAGTCGTAGAGCTTGCTTTTAGTAAACTGAGAAAAAAAGGCACGAGGAAGAATCCTCCGCAACAGATGGTCAAGAAGAGTCCAACTTGTAAGCAAACTAGACTACCGCTCGAAGGCAGCGGCACTGAAGGCTTGAACGGGTGGCCACGCCAATAATGCATCGCACACCACCAAGTAATCTTCGCTAGGATTCCAATTTGTGTGGTGTTGACTTCGAGTGATATTATCACACTCGATCTGGTTGTCCTCCAAGATCCCCAGCGTACAAGGTGAAGTATTAATCTCCATCTATTAAATCTATACATACGACAACTAATGTAACACGGGCCCGGGCTTGTAATTCACTCAGATTTCCACCTTGATCCGCTTGGTCTCGCGAATCCGCTGGCCATAACGGTAGAAAATGAAAGGAAGGGGAATGAAGACCAAGGCGATGAAGCCAAGGAGCGAAGTTCCCCAGCCGACTCCCAGCGCCTCGTACATGGCCGGGCCAGCCAGGGGCAAGAGGGTTCCGGAAAGACAACGGAAAATGGTGCTTGAAGCCGTCACCGAGGCTGCGTAGACGGTATACGCGTCGACGAGGTACATGGTGCTGGACATCTTGATTCGGTATTAGCTTAACAATTTCTATGGTTAGTGGAGGGCACGTTAAAGGCACTACTCACATATGTGATAATCATACCACAACCGAGGAAGCCGGTTCCGATGATGGGCACGATCCAGTGCGTCTTGTGCTCAGCCGTCCATCCGTATATGAACAGCCCGATCGGCACAACAAGCCCACCAATGACCAGGGTGGGAAGCCGGTACTCGGGCTTGGTATCGCCTCCGTTCTTCTTGGTTAGATAATTAGACAGCTTATCAGCCACGCCGCCGCAGAAAAAGACGCCCACGATGGAGCCAACCCCCATCCCTAGGGTAGCCAGACCAGCTGCGCCGCTGCCGAAGCCGTACTGTCCACCAAAGACGGCAGGGAAGGTGGTGAAACACAGGTATAGATAGCTGTAGACGACAGCGGCGTATAGTGACAGCAGAAATACAATGGGCAAGAGAAGCATCTTGAGCGGACGCAGGATGGAGAAGGCAAACAGCTCGCGCGGCGTCTTGCCTGTGTCTAGCGCCGACCGCAGATGCATGTTGCCCGTCTGCCTGCGCAGCCGCTCCGTCTTGCGCTCCAGCACCACGAACGGGTACGACTCGTGAACGAACAAGATCACGACCACGGTTAGAGGCGCAGTGGCGATTGCCATCGGCCAGAAGTTCCAGCGCCATCCCAGCACGGGTGTCAGATAGCCGCCGCAGATAGGTCCGACGGACGGACCCAGCACGGCGCCGATGACGTAGGCTCCCATGGCGCCGGCTCGCTTATCCTGCGGGATCATGTCGGCGATGGAGCCCGTGCCTAGTGTGATAGGGCAAGACCCCGCGACGCCAGCGAGAAATCGAAAGACGATCAGCGACCCTAGGCTGTTGGCCACGGCGCAGGCCACGTTGAAGATGAGGAACAAGACGATGCACACTTTGTACAGGATGGCTCGTCCGTACATCTCGGACAGCGGGGCAATCACGATGGGGCCGAAGGTGTATCCCAGCAGGAAGATGGTGGTCACAAAGGCCATGAGCGTCTCGTTGGTTGAGTTGAAGTACAACATGATGTCTGGCGCTGCAGCGGAGCTGATGGTCGAGGCGATGGGCCTGCATGGGAGACGACTTAGCGGTCTGTATGAACTGGAGTCAAGGCATAAGGGATGGCTAACGTACGAGAGCAGCGTCATCATCGTCACTATAGCGATGGCGACACTCTTCTTTGCCGGCGACCAGTTCATTGGGTTCTCTGGGTCATCGGGCCCGTCAAAGTCGACCACGTTGGGATCCGGCGCTTTCGCGACAGGTGAGCGCTCGACGTCAGTGGCATCGGTGTCGGCCTGGGCCGGCGACCTGGTGCCAGAGGTTTCCGGTGATTTCTCCCTGCCGGCCATAGTGAAATCGATCTTTAACCAAACGGGGTAGAAGCGGGCAAAGCACGACGGTTCCCGAAAACTGACTTTTTGCGGGGAGAAACCGCGGTATTAGCCTTTGTCGAGGAGGTGGTGCGTCAGAACAGCGCAGAACTTTTTTGTAAGACAGCTAGGAGAGATTTAGTGCGTGCAGTCACCTGCTGCAAGTCTGCAACTCGAGATATAGCAACTCAGGCAAGGTTTGCAGACCTATAACAAGCTGGCCAGCTGTCTGGCGGCTCCGCGGGAAGATCATCGCAATTTTCCCTCTCATTTCTTCGCCCATGTAGATCTGACGGGCTCCGCGGAGGGGGTTGTCCACGGTTTGCAACCAATTTCCCCGACAACATAGTTCTGAGAGCCTTCTAAGACATCCTTCACCAATGACTAAGGGTGTGACGCCAAGACATTTATGGAGTTGTGGGCTTGCCTGGCCCGGAGAGATCCGGGGAGATAAACAGGGCCCCTGGTCGTCATGAAATACCCCGGTCGTTTGAAGGTACGTACCGTAGTTAATATGTCCGTCTCATCAACTTGAAGTTCTACAAAGTAGAGTCCAAGGGCTCGGGACGAGAGGGTATGGGACGGGACGGGAGTAATAGCTTTCATGTGTAAATACTAAAGATGAATACGGTCGTTCTCGTTACAGGGGCCACCAAAGGTAAGTAATGCATACACACCCCCTTGCAAGTTGCTCAGGGTTATGGTTATAGTTATGGTCGCAGCTGATGACCAGTTTTTGGACAAAGGTATCGGGAACGGGTTGGTAAAACATTATCTCCAACGCCCCAACACGACCGTCGTTGCAGGAGTGAGAGCGCCATCCTCTACCGAAGCAAACAGCCTCTCCCGATTTAATTGTGCGCCAGGCAGCAGGGTCATCATCGTCAAAATCGACGCCAAATCAGAAACGGACTCGAGCGATGCCGCGCAAACCCTAGAGCAGCGACATGGCATCGACCGACTCGACATCGTCATCGCCAACGCGGGCGTATTCGACCCGGCCGCCCATCAGAAGGTCATGGGCATGAAGCTCACTGACCTTCAGGAGCACATCGACGTCAATGCCTACGGCGTCATCCGCCTCTTCCAGGCCACCTGGCCGCTACTCAACAAGTCCGATAAGCCCATCTTCCTCCTCAACTCGGCCGGGGCGGCAACTATGAGTGGCATGAAGACGTTTGCTCACTTCCCACTCAATTCGTACGCCGCCTCCAAAGTGCTAGCCAACTTTTTCATCCTCAGGCTCCAGAGCGAGCATCCCAACCTGATCGCCTTTGCCGTCCATCCTGGCTCCGTTATCACGGAGAACCGCACAGCGGCTGCTGCGAAGCTGGGGGTGTCGGTTGAGGGCCTGTCAGTGGATCAGTGCGTGTCGAGTCTGTTGTCCCTGGTATAAAACCCATATCACGGCACGGTCAACGCTCAGTTGATGCTTACAGTTTGCCAGCTTGATCGCGCCACGCTCGCAACCGCCTCCGGCACATTCGTCAGTGTAGATGGAACACCGATACCTTGGTGAATGGAGGATTAGTTCCAGGGCTGAGTTGGTCAGATTGGACATGCGTTCCTTCAACGGGGTCTCATGTATAGCATCTTGGTTGTGCACGATGAATCGTACCTTAGCAACTAGTCCTGGCTATAAATCTAACAAATGCTTATGCAAACCGCACCAAATCGCTAACCCAATGTTTCAATATTGGCATGGTTTTGACTATATCCTATTTTTCTCTTGTTATGCTGTCTGATGGCAATTACTGCCATTCCTACTTCAAAGCAGAACCAAGAAATAAACGAGTCAATGTAACCCGCAGCAATGCCTCCAATCAACATCACATATGGTCCTCGGGAGCTTCTTCACGTGAAACCAACTGTCTTACACCATATGAATATTAAAAACAAAGACGAAAAAGTAAAAAGGGGGGGGGAAGAGCGACGTCTATCCAAACCGCGCCATGCCGCAATTTCCGTGTATGCGGAGCTTTTTTGCCGGCAGAGATTGTCTCGGGATTCGGTTTGCATAAGTCGGTACAGTAGGGACGGAGATACGGTCGCCACCTTTTGCATCTGGCGGGGAGTTCGGGGAGGTCTGCATCATCCGCATCCCTCCGTCACCACACGCATCACCACCCGTAAGATTTTACTAATTCCCAGTGACCGTGGCAGGTGGGACATTGAAAGTTGGATCAGAGTATCGTGACAGTATCTAGTATTTAGAACGCGTAGTTGCATCCAGGATCCCTCGACCTTCACGAGTCGATCCAAGTTACCTTTGTAGGCACGTCTTGGTTCACAGAGATTTATTCACCTAGCCCAGCATCATGTCGCTCCTCCGAAAGCTATCCACGGAAATCCAGTCCCATGTGGACGTTATCGATTCCTATCTGACCAAGCACAATCTTCCGCAGCCATCGTTTGCGGCAGACAGCCCTACGGGCCTGCCGGACACCGCTGAGGTGCAGCGAGCCCGGCTGCTGTTGATTGAGACAGCCTCAGCCCTGGCGAATCTTGCCACTGGCTCTGCCGACCACCTGAGATGGCATATGATGAATGTGAGTTTAGACGCCATCGTCGGTCCATGCGATGTTTAGTAGACTGTAGCACGCCAAACTAACAAGCTTAACAGGCCAAATTCGATGACATGGCGCTTCACTTCCTGGCAGCGTACAACATCTTCGACGCGGTGCCTCGGGATGGGAAGATCTCGTACTCGGAGCTTTCCAAAAGGATCAACCTCGGCGAGCACCGTCTCCGCCGGGTCCTGGCCATGGCCTATACACAGCACTACTTCTACGAGCCCGAGCCGGGCTATGTGGCGCACACCAGCAACTCGGCTATCGGCATCGGCGATCCGTTGGCGAGGGGGTGGATTCTGCACAACGTCGACGAGGTCCAGCCGTGGTACACGAACAAATTAGTCGCAGCGACGCAGAAATGGGGGGACACCACCGACCCCTACCACGTCGGGCCAAATCTGAACGCGAAGCCCGGCGAGGAGAAGACATTCTACCAGTTCTTTGAGGAGGACGACCAGGGAGAGTGGAACGGCGTCAAAGGGAAGGGCTTCCGCCTCTGGCGGCTATATGACACGGACACATTCTTCCAGACCGGCGGCGCGGTCAAGGGCACCAACCTGTTGCGGGCTTTTGACTGGAAGGGGCTTGGCAAAGCGACCGTTGTCGATGTGGGTCGAACACCGTCAAGATGGTGAGGTTGTCTGCTGACCCGCGAAACCAGATCGCCGGAATAACCGGCTTCCTCGCCTCACGTGTCGCCTTGGCTTGCCCAGACCTCACCTTCATCGTGCAGATGCGCAACCAGCCGTGGTACGAGAAGAAATTCTACGAGCAGCTGCCTCCGGAGCTCCACTCCCGCTTCACATACATGCCGCACGACAACTATTCCGAGCAGCCGATCAAGGGCGCCGACGTCTACTTCATGGCGACCGTGCTGCACAAAGAACCCGACGAAAAGGCCATTACGATCCTGCGCCGCACCGTCGAGGCTATGGATCCCAAGAAGAGCCGTATCGTCACGCGCGACATCGTCATGGACGGCGGCGATCCGCCACCAGAGGATGCCGTCGTCAATGGGAAGGCGATCGACAGCAAGAAGGGCGTGCACCAGCCTGGTCTTGGTCCCACGGGCGCCATCACCAGGCTCAATATTGGCATCGACTTTCAGGTTTGTTCGGTCATGAATGCGTTTGAGAGGAACAGGGAGGAGTGGATCGCCTTGTTTAAGAAGGCGGATCCGAGGTTGACACTGAAGAGCTGTGTCCAGACCGTGGGCGACTGTGCTTCGTTGATGGAATGGGTTTTAGAGGAGTAAGTGAGCACTGCGTTCGCATGCTTGTTGGAATTCGGGCCAAATACACGTAAAATGTAGTCGTTCCTAGTGTTAATCCACCACGGGTCCAAATGAAGTCTTCCGAAACGATTAGATTATCGGTGCGGCAAGTGGATTGCCGCCTTCTTAATGGATCGAAAGTCTATTCTTACAAGCTCCAATCTCTATGGCGTTCCATTGCACATCAAACAGTCTCCTCCGCACGCACTTTCGCCGCAAACCCCATTAAGCCTGCTTGAAATCGGCCCCAACCCCAAACTCCTTCCACGCTCGCTCGATTCCTAGATCTAGCCGGTTGTTTCTCGCGGGGACCATAACGTCAGAACCGTCCGCGTCCGTCGCGTAGACGACATTATGCGTCTTACCCAGCGTCAGCTTGATGGCGCCCTCGAGGAACACGTTGGGCGTGTACGTCCGCGACGGGGTCTGCCCGCGGATCATGGCCAAGATGTTGTCCAGCACCACCCCTCCCTGCAACCAGCCGGCCCGTGCCATGCGGGGGCCGCAGTGGTCTGCCACATCGCCAAAAGCAAAGATGCGGGTGTCGGGCCCCGGCCCATCTGTCGTGAACACCTGGAGGGTCGGCCGAACGAGAATGCGCGAGTTCTCCTTCGAGATAGCGCTGGGGAGCAGAGACGCTAGAATGGATGAGTTGGGCCGCTGCCCTGTGCAGCCGATCTGGTAGGTACTTTGGTTAGGAGATCAAACGTGGAAAAGGAGGAAGGGGCTTACGATGAGATCAAATTGCTCCTC
This sequence comes from Monosporascus cannonballus, assembly GCA_004154925.1. Lineage (NCBI taxonomy): Eukaryota > Fungi > Ascomycota > Sordariomycetes > Xylariales > Monosporascus > Monosporascus cannonballus. The sequence goes on from QJNS01000083.1 coordinate 221,644, forward strand.
GCGCCCGCCAGAGAAAGTCAGCGTGGCCGATCTAGCCATATTTCCTGTAGCGGGCATCTGGGGCCGCTCGTTCAGCAGCACGCGGATCTTGAGCTCGTCTTGCAGCGCGCTCAGCGCGTAGTCCCCCAACCGCTTGCCAAAGTGGCTCAGGAGCCGGCCATGCGAGTGGATCAAGGTCACGTCCTTGTCCGGATAGAAGTCCTTGATGTCGCTGGCAAGCTCGACTCCCACGGCTCCCCCACCGACGACGGCGATCTTATGGTTCGCTTTGATGATCTCCTGCACCCCCTGGAGCTCGTGGCACGCGTCGATGCGCTCCGTGGCCGTCACCTGCACGGGGAGCGGCTGCGACGACCCCGTTGCGATAGCGAGGTAGGCATAGTCGATCTTGTCGCCTGACTCGAGCAGAACCTGGTTCTCGGTGAGCCCGACGGCCGTGTCTTGAATGCGTGTGAAGATCCCGGCGGGAGCGCCCCGCGCTACGCCGTCGTACGGAATGAAGGCCTCGTGCTCGTGCCCCGTCATGACGGAGAAGCGGGGAAAGTTGAACGAGTAGTTGAAGTGCGAGTTCTTCTCGACCCAGACAACCTTGTATCCAGTCGGTAGTGTCTCAGCCAGCCGCTTCACCAGCTCAATCCCCGCAAATGAACCCCCCAAAACTACGACGTTTTTGGCGTCGGCCGTGTCCTGCCATGTCCAACTGTGATACGCTGCGGCCACGCGCTGAACAGCCCGTCTGCCTAAATAGGGGACGAAAAATCCCAGAGCTTTGCAGATTAATTTGAAGTTGTCAGACGGCATCGTGTCGAATGGTAAATCGTGTTGTAGGCGTCTCCCTTAATGTTGGCATTTGGTAGTAGTGGCTATACCAATAGAGAAAATGGGTGTAGCGAGAAGTACAACGTAGGTGGAAGCCTTGCTTAAGGAACGGATGTCACTGGTCAAACCCGGGGCCACGTGCACAGAAATCATGCTTCCCAATTCCGATACGGGCAGAGTTCTGCTGTAAAGGAGAAGGAAATGTCAATTATCAGATCAATCTAATCAGCAAGGCAGATAACGGAGTTAACAGGGATAACACGTCACTAAGGATTGGACATACAAACAAGGTATGTAAGCTCCGCGGAAAGCCCAGGTAGGCTCCGCGGAAATCCTAAGGTTTTACTCCTTTCGCAAGATTACTGCGTTAAAACAAGGGCATAGTCAATAAGTACGGTCTAGCATTACAATAGGGGCTCTTGAGAGGGATGGATTTCTCCTAGCCTTCGCCCCGTGCAGATACGTCCCATGGTTGTGTCAAGGACATCCTCCGGACATCTATGTATCCTCAAGGTCGTATTGGCGGTAGACAGTAATCGTGCTGCAAATGATTGAAAGATAGCATGTCTCTAGTGACGGGTATCGCGTAAGCGATCAGGTGAAGGAATGAGTAGTGAGCGGCGAAACGGACTTTGGGATCAACAGTTCAGCCCGGGGATAGTCCCTCAACCGGGATGACCAAGTGGCAGAATCTGTTCCTACATACCAGATGGCGTTTGAGGAGATATCCGCTAGCGGTACCTGACACGACAATTCCTTTGAGATATCAGTGGCGGAAAACGAGGCTGGGTGGAACGGATCATCTATGCTCATGGTGTCGTTATACCCAGCTTCAGTTCTTCCTCTCTTACAGCCCAGGAAAGCAGTGGTTGCTTTCGAGATCCGCAGCATACCGGTGACAACGATGGTTTTTTTTTTATCCCGAAGCCCGGGATGGCCCTCTGTGCACTTGAGTCTACTCTTGACAACTCGGTCAATGTCTACATTATTCGGTTCACGCCAAATCAAATCAAGCTCCGGTTGCTCCCGGATTTGCCCAGGCGGACTCTGTAGATCCCAGCATAGCCAATCCTGGCGCTGACTTTTCCTTCAGTGCGCGTGTCGGTCCTACCACTGAAAGTCCTGATGGATGTGCGACATGCGACAATGCCAAAAGAGAAGACGGGCCTGACCCGCTTTGTTGCGATCGGTGCGGGAAGAAAACAACCAGACCTATGGACGGTAAAACGCACAGAATCGCAGGCTCAACTCAGCACTGAATCATCTCTGAGAGAGTGAACACTTTCTGCGTTATTGGACGACACGGTTATATTGCTTACAGCTCGCCGTCAGCACAACCGTCGCACCGGCCAAGCACGTTTAGCCGCGGGTATATCCATAAGTAGTTTGTCTGCAGAAGTGCCGGAGCCGCGAAAGGAAGACGCTGTATTTGAACCGAGACTAGGCGGCATCAGGGTGTTTTGACTGAAGTGAAGCTCAAGGCTAGGTTACCTACAGTTGCAGGCACCCTGAATTCATCTCGTGTCACCCTCTCGTTCGCCTTCCTAATCGCCCCCTCTATCTACTGCTTTGTCTAATCTTTTGCATTTCGAGACGCGCCTGCCCGGGTACGAAGACTACCAGCATCACAAGTCATGACATAGGCCAGGATCTGTGTCACCGCATACTCGAGGCGCGCCCCTGGCCTGGCTGGCGGCAGCGGGTGGCTGGTGTACATCTTCCGAATCTTTTTTCCCCTTTCCTTGTTTTAATATATAAACCCATTTCGGACCCACCTACCCTATACCTACCCTATAGTTTTAAGCGGCGCTATAAGAGAGTGCCTCCATGACAATCGACGTGATGGTATAAGCCTTGTTATCGGGCTTTGATTCCGTTTCGACATACGACTGGAGACTGCGGATGCCCCTCCCCCTAAATGCACCATCGTAGCAAGCCTGCCGTTCTGCTCCTGCTAAAGATCCATCCGGACCTTTTGCAGCAACAAAGAAGTTGGGTGCAATAGGGATGTCCTGTTGCGTCGAAGGGACGATATGCTCCTCTGTCAGGTTATTTAGTGCAACAGCGTGAAAGGTTGGAAGCAGTCTCCCAGGTAAGTAGCAAATGATTAGACCAATAATGCTAGCCTTCTCCAATACATGGGAGGGAAACGGCCCTGTGTATACGCCTACAACCCCTGTATAGCCGCCTTCTAAAAGCTCCGACCTTGGTGCGTGACAGATAATTGGAAGCTGTTCCATGATTCCTTGGGGAATATCATATGAATCCAGAAGGCACAGGGAAGCTCATCCGAGTTGGTTCCATACTGAAAGTGGATTCTAATGGTTCCTTGACAATCTGTATCTTTCTTAATCCGATAGATCTTTCTTTCATAATATGCCCAAGCCTCCCCGCCCCCGCGCCCCCTCCCCTTTTTTTTCTGGAGCACCCCGGAAACACTCTACCGTGTCCAGCTCCTGTGATACCACTTTGATGTTCTTGGTCCTACCCCTGACAATTCGACTAGAACGATGGTCGCAGAACTTCAAGTCAGCTCACCATCTTTTGCCCAGCTGTGATTCCCACAGTTGCCAAAAACCAAGTAGCCCGGCACAGTTGAGATTTATACGCGAGTGGCTGCAAACCTGTGATGCGACTCATACATGTTGGCCTTATAAAATCCCTGAAAGGCCTCTAAAGACTCCCCCAGGATTTATACATGGTGGGAGAACCCAACTCGAACTTGTGCTTAGTCAAAATCAAGGGCACCCTCAGCGTCTCCCACATTGTTCTTAACGTTAGGCACTGCTGGGGCGCAGTGCCGGAAGATCTGAACCCCTGCACCCCCTGGAGCAATGTAGAGGAGCATAAGATTAGCATTGGCTTTAACAAGATCCCGAAAACATTCCAAGACGCCTTCGTGATCACGCGAGCTTTGGGGTTCCAGTATATTTGGATTAACTCACTGTATTATGCAGAAAGACAAGCGTGACTGGGTAATAGCAGCCGGTACTATGGGGGATGTATTCAACTCTGCCTGCTGTACCATCGCCGAAATTTCTGCCCATTCCTCTTGAGAGGGGTTTATTCGCGATCGGCAGCCTGGGTCTTGCGTTACTACAGAACCAAGGCAGCACGTTGTACCTCTGCAAGGCCATCGATAACTTCCACTACGATGTCGAGCAAGCTTCCCTGAGTAAATGCGGGTGGGTGTTGCAGGAGAGGGCTCTATCGCGAAGGACAATCCACTATAGCTCCAGCCCAGGTCTACTGGCAGAGCGGGAAAGGAATTGGCTGCGAGACTCTAGCGAAGCTATGCAAGTAACACGTCCCTATGGTATTCCTCAACGAATGCCAGCTAATGCGCTCTTCGCAAATACAGTTCTATAGCTGAGTTCCAAGGGGATTCAGGTTTCCCCGACTACGTGCCCAGGTACTTCCGGAGCGGAAGGACCATTCTGCTTCAGACGCTTTATGGTATGTACTCCAAGCCCGCTTTCTCCAAGTCAACTGATGGTTGTGATGGCGATTCTAGGTTTGGAGCGGCGACTGGCCCGGACGTTCGAGACGGAGGGCGACTGGGATCTTGAAGCGCTAATATCTAGCGAATCCTGCTATGGAGACGGTGAGGGAGCGCTATATTAGACCCTAGAACATATCCTGACGACCGCAGTGTCCCTTCCTGGTCATAGATGGCCTATAACGGTGGGTAGCGTACATTGAGACGCCATTCGGAAGCGTCGACTGGAACAATGAGGCCCAAGTTCCCTTCATGGTCTGGTCCGCGGTCGGCGTCCGACACAGATCGGGACATCTAAGCCGGCATCATAAATCCTGGCTCCTGCAAGACATATAAATATGAATTCCAATGCAGTGGAAATTCTGACGCGAATGACACGGGACGAGGTCGTAGTCCCTATCCAGATTGTCTACGCTGCGTCATCCCTGGAAAGGACAAAAACAAAGGGTCAAGGGGAGCAGAACCATTATGTGCTCATATACAAATGGGTATCCCTTGGGCTACCTGATGGTATCTACAAGTGAGTTGGTGTTGGATGTCTCTTAGCATCGCACATCTCTATGAAACCGGGAGGACTGGTGCATATTCAGTAGATGTGTAGCGACCAGAAACTATGTTAACACTGCATCCGCAATGTATATATCGCCCGGCAAATACTTAAAGGGGGGATAAGCGCTTAGCGCAAAGTAGATACGTCTAGCCCGGGCGGCCATGGCCCATGGGTATGTATGCTACCTGTCCTTCTATTAGCAAGCCGCCTGTCGGCATGCTAATTAGACCGTTGGCCAACTGTAACTTCATGCCTCACTCAGTGAGTCTGCAGCCCTGGCATAATTGATATGGCCAGATAAAGCCTCAATGGTAGTCTGATTAAATCTTCAACATGTTGTCAAAATTTGACATTCAGGAGCCCGACCTTTTAACACCCTCTGCGCCCCCCACTTCTTATTAGTCAGTGTAGAGGGGGCTTAAGTGCCGAGTTGTGAACGATATCGGACAACTTGTTTATGTACTTAGCTCCTATTCCCGGAAAGGGAGCTGAACGGGAGGGGGATAGTTAATCCGTGTGTACGAAAGAAACATACACCAAAACTGCGCCTATAAATTGGAAACACTGTCTAGCTCACTTCTCCTACTGTATCTGGGCTGGTCGGTCATATGTAAGGCATCATGGACTCGAAACAGTTTCGTGAGGCGGCCGTCGCGTCCATTGACCACAGTAAGTCACATTAGTCCGAGCCTCGCTTATCTGCACTGGTGCCACAGGATGTTGATCTAGACTTCAGTTGTCGAGTATTATGATACTATCGAGGAACGGGGGGTCGCCTCAACCGTCGAACCCGGTTATCTGAGGAAGCTCCTCCCGGCAGAGGCCCCCCGGGATGGAGAGGCGTGGGCAGACATCCAAAAGGACATCGAGGCCAAGATCCTGCCCGGAATCACGCACTGGTTCGTCCCGGACCCGAACCCGAGCCTTAGCCGCGGGGCCCCTGAACCATGATCGGACCCCACGGTGCTAATGCGTAGAGGCAGGCAGTCGCCCAACTTCGCGGCGTGGTTCCCCTCGTCGAGCAGCTACCCCGCGATGCTCGGCGAGATGTACTCGACGGCCTTCACGGGGGCGGCGTTCAACTGGATCTGCTCGCCGGCTGTGACGGAGCTTGAGACGATAATGCTGGACTGGCTGGCCAAAGCGTTCGGCCTGCCGACGTGCTTCCTTTCGACCGGCCCCACCAACGGCGGCGGCGTGATCCACGGGACGGCGTCGGAAGCCATCGCGACGGTGCTGGTGGCGGCGCGCGACAAGTACCTGCGGGAGGCGACGGCGCACCTCGCGGGCGACGAGGAGGCGCGGGAGGACGCTATGGCGCTGCGCCGCGGCCGGCTTGTGGCGCTCGGCAGCGCTGTCACTCACAGCGCCACAAAGAAGGGTGCCCAGATCGCCGGCGTGCGCTACCGCTCCGTGCCCGTGCATGCCGCCGACGGCTACAAGATGACGGGCGCGTCGCTGCGCCGCACCGTCGCCGAGCTGCGCGCCAAGGGGCTCGAGCCCTTCTTCCTCACGGCGACGCTGGGCACGACGGACACCTGCGCCGTCGACGACATGGACTCGATCGCGAACATGCTGGCGGAGCTGGGCTGCGCCTCCTCCCCCGGCTCCGGCGAAAAGGCGGACGGTGCCGGCGAGATATGGGTGCACGTGGACGCGGCCTACGCGGGGGTGTCGCTTGTGTGCCCGGAGTACCAGCACCTGGCGCGCTCACTGTCGCGTTTCCACAGCTTCAACACGAACCTGCACAAGTGGCTGCTGGTCAACTTCGACTGCAGCCTGCTGTACGTGCGGGACCGGGCACCGCTCGTCGACGCGCTGAGCGTCACGCTGCCGATCCTGCGCAACCGCCACACGGACTCGGGGCTCGTGACCGACTACCGCGACTGGCAGATCCCGTTCGGGCGGCGGTTCCGCAGCCTCAAGGTCTGGTTCGTCGTCCGCACCTACGGCGTCGAGGGCCTGCGCGCCCACATCCGGAAGCACGTCGGCTTAGCCGAGACGTTCGCCGGCCTGCTCGGGGGCCGCCCCGACCTGTTCGAGATCGTGGCGGGGCCGCGGTTCGCGCTCACGGTGTTCAAGCTGAAGGGCGGCGAGGGCACCACACTCGAGCAGCAGAACGAGCTTACGAAGAAGATGTACGAGACCATCCTCGCGGAGGGGAAGATCTTCCTCTCGAGTACCGTGGTCGGAGGTGTGTACGCTGTTCGGCATAACCCCGCGACGCCACTCGTGGAAGAGCATCACGTTCGAGAACATTTCAAGATTTTCGTCGAGGCGGCTGAGACGGTACTCTCTAACTAGCGGATCTATTATTTAAGAAAAGTCGAAGAATTCAAAGGGTATGTAGATTCATGCTCTATGCTGTTCGTTATGCTAGTGTATACGTACCCTCTCAGTGAATATCCCGACCACCATCGCCGCTCACAGTTCATGCCCGAAAACCGTTACATTATATGAAGTACACGCTTTTTTGGGTCTGCAAGTCATCAATGCTTTGCAACACCCGAACCAGGCCGACAATATGCACAAGACTTGTTCCTGATTGCAATCATTAACCCCGCATATGTCCTGAATGGAAAGGACCCTAGCCTCGACCATGTGGCCAAAGCTAGCAATGCTGAGGAGACATGTCTGAGAGTATTTCCCCTCCTCCCATCGTTCGTCAGTCCCTTATAATGAACCACGACGACTACGTCACTCAGCGCTCCGGGCCCGTCTTCGGTCGTAATAACGGTCATCGTATCGGTCGCCATATCGTCCGTCATATTGATCCACATAACCATCATCGTAGTATCTGGGCCGGACTCCCGCATCGCGGGAATAGCCGCGGTGGCCGTCCCTGGTATCTCTGGAGGCAGTGGTGGCACCACTCCCCCTCCTGTCACCGTCGCTCCGCCAGTCGCGGCCCCTCGATCCCTTGCTCCTCGACGACGACCACGACGACCACGACGACGATGGGGCGGATCCCCGGTACGAAGAAGAGCCACCACCACGTCCTTCTCCCCCGCTGGCCCCCTGCAGCCTCCGCACCTCCCTCTCCTCCTCGCGCCACCTCTCGGTGTCGCGCGCCCGCATCTCCTCGATCTCCCTCTTGAGGTGTCTCTCCTCGCAGCGCTTGAGCGACTTATCGACGCTACATATCGTGGAGATGCCGAGGAGGGCGAGCAGGATCACCTCGCTGTACCCGTACCCGTGCGCCTTCTCGAGCTCCCTGCGGAGCTTGCGGTCGTCCGAGTCCGGCCTCGAGGGCATCGCCTCGTCCGGTTTCGGAAGAGCCCCGCTGCCACTGCCTTTACTCATTTTGACTGATGATGGCGGTGACGACGATGGTGGTGATGCCGCTTTTACTCGGGGCTATGCAGCTCTCTTGTGCTGACCTTTAGACGAAGTTGTGTGTCTAATCTTTTAATGTGCAGGCTGTATACGACGTGGAGGTGCTGTAGTAATAGTATCACGTTTCAGTAAACATTGATGTGGTGTTTAATTGTGTGTAACCAGAACCAGAACCAGAACCAAAGACAGAGGCACGCATTGTGTATATGTGTGGGCTGATATCATTTCTATTAGTACGTGCTCCCGGAACCGAAATCGTCTTGAAATCGAGGGGGTGTTCCGGTCTCCCAAATCGACGTCCCCTGGACCAAGCCTCCTATCATAATTGGCCTGTTACATAGTTAACCCGGGGGATGCAAGGGATCAGGCCGGCGTGGGATTTCATCATTGAACAGCGTGGGTATACGGCAGGAAATGCCGTGAGAGATCCAGGGCGTTTCATAGAACTCTATGGTTTTGGCCAAGATTCTTGACGTCATCGCCTAGGAGAGGGGCCATCGTCGGTGCTGACCGCGGGCATGGCACGATGGCGTTGTGCCAAAAAAAAAAAGGTACCAGCTAATCCCTATGGATGGGCCTTTGAAGGCCCCTGCATTGGGTTTTGGTGCCGCTGACGATGTGTGGAAGCCGAGTCTCTCCCCCCATATCGGCCTATGCCGTCATCATGGTAAAGTCTCCCCCCGTTAAGTATTTGCGTGCTATGAAATACCGCTTGGGTGGATGCTTTCTGGGCCTTGAAACCCAGCTAGCTCCGGTCGCCTGCTTTGCCGAATGACGAATTTGCGGGAACATTTCAGAAACTTACACTCGTTGCCTTCACCAGAGGTGGCAAGCCGCCTGCGTCAATGTTTCTAATGGGGCCGATCGGTTTGATGACGGAAGCGCACCTGCTGAAGTAGTACGGCGCGGCGCCTGTGCCAAGTGAGATAACTGCTAATTCACCGCAGAGCAAAGGATGGATTATTGATCAATCCCTGAAGGAGGATGGGTGTAGGAATATGCCATCAATCAACAAAACATTGCCGCGATTGCGCTGGTATTGGGACTTCCTTCGCAACTTTCGCCTTGTCTCATCATCGCTCATCCAATGACATGCTGTTTCGCGGCGGCCATGGCGATCGGATTCAGACCATAGTGCAAATGCTGTCATCCGTCGGGCCCCCAGGCGTTTGGCTAGGCCAATGCCCTACCGGACACATTATTCCGCGTGCCAGCGTGGCGCGTGAATTGAAGCATCCTGTGACAAGAATGTTATGAGTGCCACGACGCCTTAAGGTTACCGTCCGCAGTTTCGTCAGCACGCCCTCCACCGCCTGGGATTGAGAGAGGAGGTAGGTGGTGACATATCACTGGTTGAGACAGTATGAGAGCTTAAGGCGTCCTTTAGTTTGCAATCGGAAGGTCGGGAAAGCCCGGCGGTGTTCGCGCGGGATTACACTCATTTGTATTATCCCTCCGGACGAAGCCGGACCCAATGCCTCCGCCTATATAATCGTGAGCTATGAGAGCTCGATTGTAGCGTTACGAGCGATGCTACCTTTCAGTGCTGTGTCATTATCGCTGTGAAACCGCGTCCAATGGCGAGGATCTATCGTTACAGAGATTAGGTAATGCCACCAGATTCTACCATGTCCTACTTCTATTTTTCTATGTGAGTCACAATACAGGGGAGACGAGACACCACAACAGAGACGGAGGCACGAAATCATGGTCATTCTGTCCTTCCCGACGCCGGAGGTTCGTATCGATTAGTTTAACTTCGTTTATTAAAGGTACCTCGTCTACCCAATTGAGTTCCCTGACGTCGTCACTTCTTGGTCTGCTGTTGTATAACGTAATCGTATACCATCTAGCGCTATGTGGCTGTGTATGCTCGAATAAGACACTACTCCACCACGAAAGACCAAAGTGGTGAAAATACCTAATCAAGACGCTAGCTGGGCCAGCTGACTGCTGGTTCGCTGGGGGGTACACTATGCTACAGTCCAAGCCCAGCCCCGATCCCTACAACTACCCGCCGTCGTCGCGCCGCTCGCCCTTGTTCATCGTCAGTTTATATATCGAACGCTCTTGTGCCATTTCTCAAAACGGTCAAGCATCTCGCGCGTGACTAGCTTTGGGGTATTCCGGATCGCTGCCTGCATCACGGCCATAGCGTCGTACTCGCCGCCGTCGACGTCAACGCCCATGAATGCGCGTTCGCAGATTCTGGTAACCTCGGCGCCCGAGTACCCCTCGAGCAGCCGCACGAGGGTGTCCATGTCGAGGTCGCCAGCCGGGAACCGCAGCTCCCTCGCCTTTCTGGCGAGAATGGTCTCGCGCGCCCTCTCGTCGGGCAGCGGCACGTAGATGATCTCGTCGAACCGGCCCGGCCGCAGCAGAGCCGGGTCCAGGGCGTCGGGCTTGTTGGTGGCCGCGAGCACGAACACGTCGCCCTTGCGCTCGAAGCCCGCCATCTCTGTGAGCAGGGTCGTCAGGGCCTGGACGCCACCGCCAGTGTCGCCCGTGCGGGATCCCGCTATAGCATCGATCTCATCGAAGAAGATGATGCTGGGGCTGGCCTCTTGGGCCCGGCGGAAGAGGTTGCGGATCGACCGCTCCGTCTCGCCGACGTACATGTTCAGCAGCTCGCCGCCCTTGACGGCGAAGAAGTTGAAGTCCCACTCCGTTGCGATGGCCTGCGCCGTCATGGTCTTGGAGCAACCGGGCGGGCCGTAGAGCAGAACTCCCGTTGGCGGCATGAACAACGGTTTGTTAGGGTCCTAGAGTTCGTAATTAGTATATGCCGTCAGGGGCTTAGGAAAACCCCAAGAAAAGGTATAACCTACCGTAGAGGGCCGCCGCATCACTGTCTGAAGGGCGGTCTTGACATTATCGTACCCACCAATGTCACTCCAGTGCACGGTAGGTGGTTTAAGGTTAATGCCATGCATAGCAGTAGGCCTAACCTCCTTCAGCGCAGTATTTATATCGGCCCATGAGACCGGTTCATCGCTAGAATCGTCGGTCACTCGTCTGAATCTCGCTAGGACTGCCTGCTCATAAACCCTGTGCAGGTCATCCGGGCTGTAAGCGTGCGTGCGATCTCCAAGATCTGAGATATACTGTTCAGACAGCTCGGGCGGAAACCGAGGATTCCAAGAACGGACAATCTCCTTCCTAGCAGCTGCGTCGGGGATAGGAAGAGCGATATGTCTTCGGAATCGAGTATGGCTTCGGAGCTCGTCAGGGATATCATCGAAGTAGTCGAGGCAGGTAGCCACCACGACCACATTCGGCCGTCTGCCTTGTCTCAAAGTCAGGGCTGCTAAAGCATCTAGGCCTTCTCCGATGACCTCGATGTATGATAGTCTATTTGGGCGCGTCTCCCCAATCAATTTTGAAATCTCGTCGATTAGAATCATGCTCGGGGTCTGCCGATCAATGGCAGCCTTGAACTGCTCCGCAACCATCGAAGGCTTCATATCCCGATCCCCGATTCGCGCGACCGTGCCCCAGTTCGTGGCAGCAATATGATCTAGGAGCATAGACTTCCCGGTCCCGCGTCTGCCATGGATAACAATTCCGCAGGATCCCAGCACATTCGGAAAATTGCTGAGGTCAACTTCGAAGAAACGTAGAAAGTCATGTTTCAAGGTGTCTAACTGACTCTGGAGACCGGGTATGCCGCTTACTTCGAGCTTCCCCGAACTCTCGGGCTGCTTCGGGGCATGCTCCTCAGAGATGGCCACCTGCGTCAAGCCCGGTGTATACTTGGCAACATTACTGGAGCTACCGTTCACAGATTCGATGACAAAGCTGTACGTTGCGCCATTTAGGACCATATCCTCCATCAACAGCCCAGGGAATATGTCTACAGCAATCTCTGTTGGCCCATAATTAGTAAGACTAAGCATATCGTCGAGGGGCAGAACCTTACCAAGCCTTCTCTCGAGCTCGAACTCCCACCGCAAGCGTTCCCGGCCAACTAAAGACGAAGTATCCCCTGCCGTGGGTCGAGCTATTATAGATGCGGCGTCTGGGACGTCACCGGCGGGTGTCACTCGGACCACATCCTCGAGTTTAAGGCCGGCTGCCCTCTGGAAGGCCCGGCTGACGGTCACGATGCCCTTTCCGACATTTTTATCCCGTTGAGGCCAGGCAATCGCTTCCTTTCGGACAGGCCCAATCTCGACGTTGCATAGGCAGCCGGAAGTGAACCCAAATGTAATGAATTCGGCCGGGTGGATAAATACCCTCGCCGAATGCTTATAACTTGGGGTTTTCTGGGTCAGGTCCGTCGACTGGATGCGGACCTTGTAGTGCTCAGGCTCCTTTTTGGACATGGCCGTAAAGAGTAAAATTGGGTGGGCCAGTAGTAGTTGCTGTTGTAGTTGCGAAATTGGGTAATCAGTCAGCACCCGAAATTATAGAGTCACCGTGTCGGAAAAGTTAGATTATACGAAGGTTTATCCACAAAAAGCCTACAAAACGTCCTATTCTCTTGTCAAGATGAACCCAGGCTGCAAGGGGTTATTGAAGGTGCCAGTGAGTCGGCTTAGGGTGGCGACTTCTTATTAACTTAGTACGTACTTACTGAACGGGTTATCCTTGGTGTATACGTTCAATATGGAGGTATGTATCTATTAGGTACTTATGGAATGCTCACTTGAATAAACGCGCCTGATATGATTATTTTACAATATCTAACATCAGTGATTAAGGCACCGAAAACCCGATAACCTCGTTGCCGACGCTTTATTTGATGTCGTGCAACAAGTCGTGCGGCCTCATACAAAATTTTAATATTACTGGCTAATCAATAATTAAGAAACATGTGGGTAAACACTGCTATGATAGACGCACGCCAATGTCCCGGTTTACTAGTTAGTATCTCTGCATGGTAAGGGGATGGTTCGCTATCCGTATAAACTCGCACCACAATAATTAATGCAACTGAATACGGAGCGATATTTTCTCGCGAATATCGCTGCGGGGCTGCTAAAAGTGATTATACGTTGAAGATTGAAGCGAGGAAACACAGTGTCGAAGTGTTATAAGTTCACGGACCTGGGCTAGGGTTTAACTGCTGAAAAAGTTCCGTCTCTTCAATCGCATTACCTTAATAAACATTTTGAGGCATCAATTGAACCGACATACAACGAAAATCTTCGGTCCGCATCGGATGCATGCAATGCGCCGGACAGTACCACGCCTCGCCGCCCCATGCTCTCCCGACAGCTACAGCGACCACTCTCGCGAACCGTAGTTGCTTCAGCGGCATGGCCGCGATGGACAGTACCAATCGCGTCCGCCAGGAAGAAGAAGCTGCACGGTGGTAGTGGTAACTCGGGACAAAACGACGACGAGCAACCGGTTCCCGATGCCCCACATCTACAAGACCAGCAGCAGCAGCAGCAGCAGCAGCGGGAGCCGAAGAAGGAGAAGATAAGCCTGTACGAGGAGCTCTTCCCGGACGAGAGGCACGCGCGGCGGCCGCTCGACGACACCAGCTACAGCCGCTGGGCGTCGCAGCTGCTCGAGGAACCGCCCCGCATCCTCGACGTCCCGGAGGGGGGGATAGCGGGGATAGCGGCAGACCTGGGACCGGACCCGGCGGCCACCACCCCCAATGACGCTGCCGCTGCCGCTTTCCCCGCCCCCGCCGTGCCGCGGGCCAGGTGCATGCTGGTGCTGTCGGCGGCGAGCAAGAACCTCATGGAGAGCGACTTCCTGCGCCTGGGCGTCAAGGGGCAGCACGTGGAGGGTTGGGTGAGCGGGATCGTCAAAGGTAAAAATAACTGAAAAGAATTCTCCCTCCCACCGGGCTACGCAGCCCCCCTTTCTTCTTTACTTACTACCCACTTATTACGTGTCATCTCATACCCTATATATTCAGCTGTGTTTCTTTTCTTCTCCCGACGTTTCTCCTTCTTACTGACGGGCCCAACCCGAACGACGCAGTGATCCAAGCCCGCGACCCCGACACCCTCGAGCCGCTGGGCTACTACTACATCCTGTTCGACAGCCGTGCGTCGGCGGCCGCGTACAGCGACGAGGTGCACCGGCTGTGGAGGCTGGCGAAGGCGCAGGCGCCGGCGGCGCAGCACAACCGCCGCCGCTCACGCTCGGCCCGGAACGGCGCGGACGACGTCGTTATCGCCGACAACGATGCAGACACAGCGCGCGCTCTGCTGCGGTCCTTCACGCTCGTGCTGCCGACGCAGCGGCGCCACCTCGAGCAGCGCGACTACCACGCGTGGTCGCGCGAGTTCCGGCGGGCGTGGCTCCGCGGCGCGGCGCCGGGCGGCGCGTCCTGGGCGGACATCCTGGCCCCGCGCTGCGTACCCGGGGGGTCGCCGTCCCTCGTGCTGCTGTCGGCGGCGGACGGCCAGGGCGGTGGCGGTAGCGGGCACGACACGGGCTCCGGGCGCGCGCTGCTGTCCGTCGACGCGCTGCGCCGCGCCATCGAGGACGACGGCGCCGAGCGCGGCCTCGCTTGGCGCGTGCTGATGGGGGATCCCCAGACCGGGGAGCGCGGTGGCATCATGCCCTTCGGCAGGAGCTACGTGCGGCAGTACGACCGGCTCCACGACTCCCCGGCCGGCGGCGACGGCGTTCGCGGCGTCGATGGCGAACGCGGTAGCGGCTGCGGGGAAGAGGACGCAGACGATGCCCTTACGGGTACTGGTACAACCACGGCGACGGGCGGTGACGGCAGTGACGGTAACGCCGAAGGCGCGCTGTCGTCGTCGCCGCCGAGCGAGGAGGAGGAGGAAGACGGGGACGGCAAGCATAGGCGGTACTCGCGGTTCGTGATACCCTTCGCCGACGATGCCGAGGCGCGGCGCTTCGTCCGGTGCTGGCACCGCCGGGAGCTGCGGGTGCGGATGGGGGCGGGGCGGCACGGCGGCTGGGAGGAGAGCGTCGTCGTCAACACTACGGTGCTCTGGTGATGCGTGATGATGATGGTGATGGAGGATGTATGGATGGCTGGCCCTCTTCTCACTGGCGAAGAAGACCTCAACGAGCGCCACCTGTTCTGGACGGTTTTTGTTAATTGTCCGTTGTATGGAATTACCTAATCACGAGTGTGCGGAGCACTACCGAGACGCAGGTCTCTTCTCCGTCGCACTCCATCAAATAGATAAGATGAAAACAAACATTAACAATCACATGCCCAGCGACGCGGGAAGACGAGGGATGTCGACGGATCGTGTCGGGGGAAGAAAGATGCATATTAGACCCAATATCGACCCAAACTCCGCCAAGATATCTGTTCTTCTTACTCGCCCCTGCTGGCTTCTGCTTCTTCTGGATCGATTACGCACACGGTCTCATCCATTCGTACATAGCATCGCGTCCGATCTTTCCCTGCCTGTGTCTGTGTCTCCCTCTTTCCCTCGCTTCGACCCCTTCTATCTCAATGAAAACGGAAACTAGCTGCTTTTTGCCGGCACGGACGCGCTCTCTTCTACCTGACTTGATCGGGCGTCTTCCCCCCAGCAAGTCTTGTGAGTCGTCCAGCCCAATAACCCGACGTGATAGCTATATCTATTCGAGTGCGGTCTTCGGTTGCCGACGGTACGTTGTCTCTCCCCCTTAAACACCAGCCATACTGATGCAGGATCTAAACTTTGTGTATCTGCCTTGTCTGTATTGTGGCACAACAAATACCGCAAGAAATCGTTCTTCGGGCGTCCCAGCTGCCGGGATGGCTCTATCCCAGAAGTTGAACATCCTCCGTCATCCCCTCCGACCTCGGGGCCCCCTTCTTAGCAGCACTTCCCGAGCCCGCCGCTGCCTTCCGACTGGCCGACGTTGATGTTGGACTGAGTCGTCTCCGTCTTGGAGGTATCCACGATGCGCTTCTTGATGTCAGCGGCCAGGCTATAGAAGGCCTTGTCGATGTTGATGTTGCTTTTAGCGGAGACCTCGAGGAACGGAACGCCCAGTTCGCGGGCCAGCTCTTCGCCCTGCTCCGTCGACACGACACGCTTCTCTTCCCAGTCGCACTTGTTGCCAATCAGGATCTTGTTGACGCCCTCGGTGGCGTGTTGCTCTACGTTGGCGAACCATGTTCGGATGTCTGGAGGTTGTCAAAGTTAGCACCCGTCCGCGTAGTTCTTAACCTATCGTCCCCTTCCTTGTTTCTATATTATACGACACAAACCAACCGACCAGACAAGGGGGGCAGAAGACGAGAGCTGGTAAAATGGGGTTGGTCAAGGGACGCCTTACTATCAAAAGACCTCTGGTCCGTGACGTCGTAGACGAGCAGGATACCCATCGCGCCGCGGTAATAGGCCGTCGTGATGGTGCGGAATCGCTCCTGGCCGGCCGTGTCCCAGATTTGCAGCTTCACGCGCTTGCCGTCGAGCTCGATGGTGCGGATCTTGAAGTCAATGCCGATGGTCGTGATAAAGGACGGCGTGAAGGAGTCCTCGCTGAACCGTAGCAGACAGCATGACTTGCCGACACCGGAGTCGCCGATTAGGAGCAGCTTGATCTGTCATAGGGAGAACAGCGGTCTGTGGTTAGCTTTCCGCGTGGTATTCCGGGGGATCTTCGAGGCGTGTTTATCAGGACGTCGTTATGGGAGATGCAAGGATATGTTTCGCAGGGTTGGGTAGAGGGCATAGATATCTAGTAAGGCTGGCAAGGTGAAGCAAGTACTCGGGGGCGTCTTTCGGTTTGTAGCGGTAAAGGAAGCGCCGAGGTGTTCACTCACTAAGAAATCGTAGTTCCGGTTACCCGACATCTTGGAAGAAATACACCGCTCGTCGCAGACGGCAGAGGAGGAGGAGACGTATGTAATATGGATTTAAGTCGTGTCCGTTGGTGATGTCGGCGGCCCTAGAAAAGGCAGGGGATTACGGAGGCGGGTTTCTCAGTCAGCCGGATAATTAATTCTTTAGGACCTTAGACAAGTCAAGGAAGAAGAAGATCTGAAAGCGGTAGATTGTAGGTGAGTAGACGGAGGCGGTAGACAAGTCGGTGATGATGATGTTGTTGATGATGCACCTTGTGGGTTGAATGATGGCTCTAAGATATTATCTGGTTAGTATGAGATGTAATAGAGCCGTATGTCCATACACAGAGAGGTATGTAGTTACGAGAACCTGCCTAACCTGACTTGCACTAGCCACGATTATGTATTAGTGGCGGTTTCCAATGAAGGTGACAAATGGGCATTTATTAACTACCTAGGGATTAATGTTTGGTGGGATATGTATACATAGATAGAGAGAGAGAATGAGAGGGAATGAGAGCGAGAGAGTGAGGTACCAAAGTGGACGGACATTGTTTGCAAATGTGTCAATGCATAGAGTGTCCAGTATTCTACAATACAATATCTACCAGGTAACTTTATGTCGGTGCCTGGACGAAAGAGTATTATTCCAACTCGCGTTGATTTACTCTTCCGCCTGGATATATTATGTCTGTTTAAAGGGGAACTTCCCATTGATCTGTACCACGAGGCGCCCGTCAATTTACTCCCTCCGTACCGACATTTCTCAGGTATCTGCCCTTTATCATTGTCTGTGGCTTGCCTGCTCGTCTGGCCAAGGGGCTTCAAGGGGCTTGGCCGCCAACCGGTGGCCTTACAGCTGCGTACATACTATGCGAATACGCACCAGTTGCCGAGATACCAGAGACATAGCTGCCTAGCACTACCTAATCTCTATCTAAGGGCCCCCCAACGTACTGCAACCTACACCAAGTCGAGCACAAGGGGTCAAATAGGCATATAGATACAATGGACACCTCTCGCCTAAGAAGGTATCCAATTCCGTAGAGAAATTTGGAGAAAATATTCCATATTTGACGAAGGTGAGAAAGCAGTAGGACTTCGTGGAATCGGAATTTTTAATCTTCTTCTTAATATTCGCTATCTTAAGCATGCACTCCTCTAGCGCTTTCTGGGATTATGTATGTTTCGGACAAGTATAAATGAGCCCATCCCGCTGTGCCCAAGCTGGAATGGACGTCGTGGTCTCTTGGAGCAAATCGACCAGGCATTATTAATATCTCAGCCTGTGCAACATACTCTCTTCAACAAGCCGATCCATATGTAACCCCTCCTCATACAACAATGCATGCCTCATTTCAGCCACTTGGAATAAACCCAGCGGATTCTGTCGAGAGCCCGAAGCTGCGACCCGATGCCCTTGAGGTTAGCGAGGTCGTCCAGGTCTTCTAAGAATTCCTTTTCGATGTCCTTCGGGAGAAGTCTGTGCGCGAGGCGGCGGAGGACGTGAACCTCGCTTATCAACAGTCCGTGATCCTTGTACTGGAGGACATTGTTGGGCGGAGACGACGCCGTCGCCTCCGAGAAGATGCGGTCGATGTTGCGCAGGACGCGAACACACCTACCGGCTCTTCGGGTCTTGTTCATGCCCTTTCTTCCTCCAAACAAGCCTCGGAGATATTGTGCAACCGCCAGAGACACAAGTATGCCGGGCGTCAGACCGACGAAGCCAAAGACGAGTTCCTGACTTTTAAGTAGAGCGTCGATGCCGCTCATGGCAACCTCGACATCCACCTTTGTCTTTTGCACCTGAATAAGCAGTGTTCGTACTAAATCGCCCCGTATGGTCCCCCTCAGCGGGCTTCGTAAATCGTTCTCGTAGGCGCGAAGCACCGGCGTGAGGTCGCCTTCTTTGACCTTCGCCCTAATCTCTGCAACCTGTGCTTCCGAGAGGGACGACTTGCCCGTCGCAACAACAGGCTTATCCAGGGCAAAATCCACAACCATCCGTTCCAAGCTGTCCCTGTCCGCCTTGAGGCTATCCCTGCTCATGATGGCAATCTCGCTATTGGCATCGTGGCGGATGGTGCCGACGACCTTGCGAACGGGCTTAATAACCCAGTTAAACCAGAAATCGCGGACCGTTACGCCGAGATCGCGCACCCATTGGAGAATCTCCTCCTGCCTATTGACAAAGATGCGATAGATCGTGCCGGAGGAGAGCAGGAGCACAGTCGCAGGCAGCCAGTATCGCACAAGCCTAGGTGGTCGCCCGTTCCTCTTAACTATCGTTCTAACGGCCTCCCTGTGTTCGGGCACTTGCGTCGTGAGGAGACGGTGCAGCCTCCGTGCCACTATAGCAGGCCGGTTCGCCTCGGCCTCCTCGGCCTGGATCGAGAGCTCCGGGTCTTCATCAACACCAGCGAACACCTTGTCTTCGAACTGAGGAATGTTAAGGTCCAGTGACAGAATGTCTTGGAGGATCATGTCCATCAGTGCAACGCTTCTTTCGACGATACCTCTCCATTCATGGGTGCCGGAGGCAATCAGATCGCTCTTTGCATCTTCACTACCGTTACCACCGAACATCAATGCCTCGTCGATCAGGACGCCGAGCCCGCTGGACGTCATCTCTCTGAGCTTCTTCAGTCGAGCCTGCTTTCTCCGGGCCTCGGCGCGTGCCACTGCAACCGGGGACATAATCCTCCGCTGGATATTAGCTAGGGATCTCTCTCTTATGGTCTCCCGGACGATGCCATAGAACTGGCCCCATCTATGGGAAAGTCCGGTCGGCCGGGAAACCGGGCTTTCGTCGCCCTCCGTGGTCTCAGCAGATGTGCGGCCGGAAGTGTACCGCTGTAATCGGGCCTTGCTATCTTCATATACATCTAAGGTCCATGCCCACAGGCGCCAAGGGGATGTCTGCGCCATAAAAAGGGTGCTATAGGTTGATGAAGAGAGAACTTCATCCCAATACCAAAGATGATCGCTCAGGGGTACGATTTGGTCCAAAAGGGTGTCCAGAATGACTCCGTAGGTTTGGATGGTAGCCTTGCTAACTAGTAGCCATTCAAGCTCGGACTCGTACTGATTTGCGGTTAAAGAATCATCATGCTCAGCCAGCAGCTTTGTTTGGGACAAGAGGCCCCGCAGTTGGGGTTCCGAAAGGCAAGGTTTCGAGCCCGAACTCGTCGACAACGTCTTGATAACCCGCAACAAGTCTTTGACTCGAGGGCTCTCCAAGTCTGGAGCTGCCTGTGGAGTGAAGTCCTCCTCATCACTGCTCGTAACCTGACTGAAAGGTATGCGGTCCAACTGGGCGTCTAGTCGCCGTACTTGGCTGTCGGTTATGTAAGCCGAAGCTGTCAACTGGCATACCTAGAACACTGACGACTTACTCTGCCACGATCGACATCTTCACAGATAGATTCTATGTAGTTTAGTCAGCCAGACGTAGAGTTAGTGTCGAACAGGGATATCCGGAGTCCGGAGATAGTCGGGGTCATAATCGGTGGGCTGATCATGACATGATAAACCTAGACGGAAATTTGGAGGGGTGGTTCTTCTGGGTAGGGCTACTTTGGTGACGATGTCTCTAATCAGTCGAGAAACGGTAACAAGCCAACCGAAAGGGCGAAATCGACCAATATTCGTATCCAATGAGCTGATTCACAATGTGTTTAATATGACGGGCGGTGTAGCAGCCTTGCAGGCCTCTGCGGTATGTGAAAACAAAATTCAGATACGCCTTTGTGTGTGCGGATTTGTTTACCCTGAAAACGGGCAAGCTCTACCTGGACTTACTTTACTTGAGCCCCAATGAGGTCATCAAGCCCTTAGGCAAGTCACAACCGCCGCGCAAGCTACCTAGAGTTAATTGGCAGGTGGGTTTCACGATTCGGCAGCCGGCTAGCAGATAAGAGCACAAAATAACCTAGCTACTGATGAATTGTACATAATGTATGTTTGCACTTCAATCGTTGCCTCAGTTGTGTGTGTGTGTGTGTGTGCGTGCGTGTGTTGTATGTGTACGCGGTCTGTGGAGTCTCCGTACTGACCTAAAATGCCAACTACCGGCCACGAGCCGAATGACCGAGGGGCGGTTATGTACGTACCTACTCTAAGCACTCCTCACTAATACCTAGGTACCCTTATTCCCGTGCAAACCAAACGCGATGTTAGAGGGGGTTGAATCCGAATACGAGTCCGCCACATTTGGGTTGAACGGGTGGTCTCATAGTGGTCGCAGGTCATTGATTGGTCGAACGAGCTAGACCCGATAGGGGATCAACAATTTTTCAATGCAATTTGAAGCTCCTATTATTGTTCCAGAGTCTAGTGCTAACGTAAACATCTCTAATGCTTTAGTTTCTGGCTCCTCTCCTAGACTTTCGTTATCCGCTGATAATATAATATAAGTAGAAATATTCGGGAAGCCCCCTTCTCTTCCCCCTTCATTACCACTTCCCCTACAAAGCTGGGCCGGTAAAGGACCTCATTCATTAATTCTAGTAATTCAGTTCGGCGTTGCTTGACATCGTTCCGATTTCGCCGGTCACCATGGCCATGTACGTCTCACCGTCTCTTTGAACCCTCTACCGCTCGCGGACGCGCTGGTTCTGACAACTGCTCTTTATCTATAGGAACGCGACAGTCGCGGGCGCCTTCGCCCAACCCGACACCTACATGGGCGTATTCGAGGAAGTTTCCAAATACAATGTTCAGCTCAACGTCGTCGAGCGCCTCTGGGCGGTTAGCCCACCCCCGAGAATCCGAATTTCCCTCGGCGAAAAGCTAACGAATCAATCGTCCAGGCGTGGTATCTCTGGATGCAGAACGACGTTTTGGCTACCGGGATCATGAGCTTCGTCTTGCACGAGACCGTCTACTTCGGCAGGTCACTTCCATGGATGATCATCGATGCCATTCCATACTTCAACAAGTACAAGCTTCAGAACGTGAGTGCGCCCCGGAGTTGCGTGTGGATCCATTTGGCGAGATGGATCATTAGTTGCTAACGACAACGACAGCAAAAAATCCCGACTCTCAAGGAGCAGTGGGAGTGCGCCAGCCTGGTGCTCCTCAGCCACTTCACCGTCGAGCTTCCCCAGATCTGGCTCTTCCACCCGATCGCCACCTACTTCGGTATGGATTACGGCGTCCCTTTCCCCTCGATTGGCAAGATGGCCTTCCACATCGCCGTCTTCTTCGTCATGGAGGATGCCTGGCACTATTGGTTCCACCGAGCCCTTCACTATGGTCCCCTGTACAAGATGATCCACAAGCTGCACCACACGTACTCTGCTCCGTTCGGTCTGGCTGCTGAGTACGCCTCGCCCATTGAGGTCATGCTCCTCGCTCTGGGAAGCGTTGGAAGCCCAATTGTCTGGGTGTCTCTCACTGGTGATCTGCACCTGTTCACCATGTACATGTGGATCGTTGGTCGCCTGTTCCAGGCCATCGACTCGCACAGCGGTTACGACTTCCCCTGGAGTCTGCACCACTTCCTCCCGTTCTGGGCCGGAGCGCACCACCACGACGTGCACCACGAGAAATTCATCGGCAACTACGCTTCCAGCTTCAGATGGTGGGATTACGTGCTCGACACCGAGTCCGGCCCTGAGGCTGCCAAGCGCCGCCGCGAGCGCAAGATGGCCGCCATGAAGGCCAGGAAGACACAGTAAATCATTCCTAAGACCTAGGGATTCCATTCAGGCATCGGGTGGAGTTTGGGAGTCTGGTACAGAGCGGTCTAAAGTTTTGCAGACCTAATCCGACATCATTGACTGCAGGCACCCAGAGACGCACGTTTGATGTCATCCACATAACGCCAGAGAAGGCATGCATGACGATCCACGACGGTGATTAACCCTGTACATAATTTGGGGCCAGCAATCTTGTATACCACTTTATAATGAGACGCAGATGCAAATAAGTAGATTAATACAGCACTCCAGCGCCCTCGTTCGGGCTAGGGAGGAAGTCGACATGATACCACAAGTTATATTTGGGGAGTGAACTCAAGCGACTTGACACGGTACTAAACCCAGCGTCCTCGTCGACTGTGCCAACAAGGCAACCATCTCTGCTTTCGATAGACGTCGGCCGGTGCCGAGACAGGAGTCGGATTGCGCCACTTACTCGGATCGCAAAAGGGTCTTCACTTCTTCGGCCCGCAGCAATCCCCTGCGGACGCGGCGCCGCGGTCGGCTAGGCGCCTCATCTCGTAGGTAGTACTACTACTACTACCCTCCTCGACGATCTCACCGAAGTCCCGCGCTAGGTCGTCGCATACGGCCGCCAGCTCGACGTCCTTGGCCGACATGCCCTGCGGGTTGTGCGTCGTCCACCGGATGTACGTCGTGTTGTAGGCCTGGATGGAGGTCAGCTTACGTATCGATTGGGCCGTGGCGTAGAGATGGTCTTGGATGGATTTGTATGGCAGGTGAAGAACGGCGTGGTTCCGGCATGGGGTGGGAGGTGTTGGTCATAATGGTAAGGAGACCGAACGTCTGGGAGGTTTCGACGGATGTCAAGCTGCTGGGACAATCTGTAACGAGACGTTCCCTGGGGGTCGCTTTGGGGTCGAGCGACTATAAGCCCGTAAATGGACGGATAAATTTGCGGGTTGGAGATGGTCGGTTTGAGAGGGGTGGATGGATGGGACTCACGTTGGACCATTCTGGGTGGTGATTCTTTATCTTACACTGCAACGACACCGCCGTCATGAAATCCTTGGAAGCCAGGATGGTCAGTAGTCAAAGCAACAACAATACATGGGTAGCAACAGAGTCTGCACAATCGTCGTCGAATCCTCTTGATACGTTACACCCGCAGTTGACTTTTCAGCCGTTGACAGGGTTTGTCTCCTGGGTTTCAAAAAGGGGAAGGGGGTCTCCGTAGAATAGCAACATGTCACCTGGCCCACTTGGGCAAACCCGGCCGACAGATGGATGGGGGGGTAACGCTGCCCCAGAAAAGAGAAGACGGAAATATCAACGGGGAGACCGGCTGCCGTCCGCGAGGACTCAGATGGGTCCCTCTCGCCCCCAAGCCAGATAGGTACAGCTCTTGGTGGCCGGGCCGGTTAGCCAGACCCACTGTGTGATCGCGGCGAGCAGGGCCATGCCCATCGAACCACCACTGGTACCCTGACCAATTTCCGTACATTCGGTACCGCAGCCTAGGGCGGAATAGTCGTCATGCGTGAATGCACGTTCGGCTTCCGAGTCTGCGCAGTACATGGAGCTCGGTGGCGAGGTAGCGAGAGCCGTAAGTTTGTTGTTAATCCCAATGCACGAGGGTGGGTTCGCCTGACTTTTTACGAACTGGCCCCGCGTGTATCACTGGGAATTTGGGGTCTTCGAACAAGGCAACCGCCTAGGGGCATAGAGGAGGGACGGGGTTGATACAGAAAAGGAGGCAGAAATGAAAAGAGAGGGGAAGAAAGGGTATATCGACCGAACTCACCCACGTCTTCGCGAACGTCTTGAACTTGAAGCTCCGCTCCAGGCCCTCACCGCTGGGGGTCAGGACCCAGCGCCCGCCGCGACCTGCCAATTCCAGCAGTGGCTCCAGCATTCTGCTCAGGGCCTGCTCGTCCGAGCCTGCGGAGAACTTGGGCGTGCTGATGTCGGGGGTCGTCGACGACGCCATGCGTACGGCTGGCGGCGGTAAGGCGAGAACAAGACGTCGTGCGGTTGTGCACCGGAGTATGGGGTGGGCGAAGATCGTGCACATTTAGACCCTCCGGAGGGGGTTACCGAGTTTACTAGTAGCGGGAGCGTTGCGCGCCGGAGTAGAGAACCCCACGTGTCGAAGGGGTGGGATGATCGGATGTCGAAGAAATCCGCTAAAGTTGACATGTGATGCGGCAAGTCAATTTGGGAGAGCTCAATTGCCAAGACTCGCCACTTCTGTAGGTAGTAAAGAGGCACTCCTTATGTAGTATCGTGACAACAACAAATATTACACGGAATGGTACGGATTTCGATATAACCACATCACTTACGTATATAGCTACGTATGCGGAACTCACACCAAGCCTGCAGATGCATTACGCTTCGACAAGAGGAGACGATGTCAACAAAATAATATCCGTTTGATATGGATCAGGAAGCGAGCGGTCAAAACCTCTTAGGGAAAAGCAATCAACGAGGATGAATGCATGTACGTCAGCTGTATGTACTGCCTAGGATGGGCCTTGTTGGCTCTGGTCTACGTAATACGAACCCTAAGTGATGGGTCATAAGCATAAGATTCCCGGTTTGCTCATAGAATGAAGCATTTGCTACAGATTACAACTGGAAGGCGCCGAACGCTATCCGACCATATAATAGAAGCACCTCCGTACATCAAGTCTAGAGGCCGACGTTTTCCTGTACTAGTTTAAAGTCGGGAAGGTATTCGTACCAGTTCGAACCTTAGGACTACAGCACACTCCCTGGCGGCTAGTAAGGAACAGGCGGCTACGCTTCCGGATCGACTACAACTATGCGCCTTCCGCATCGCTTAGCCGGCTGCTCTGATGCCGTATACGGAAAAGCTAAGATGCGTCTGCTTGGACTGGCATTCGAGCCGACCTGCTGATTCCGGGTCGTGGAGAGCTAACGAAGAACGGCGCGGTCGTGACCTACGACGGCAGGATCAAGTAGGTTGGCAACTTCGACGGCTTGCCGCTCTCGGTACGGCGCTGTCACGTCATGCGGGCCCCAGTGTTGATGCCGGGAATGTGAGATTACCATGCGCATTTCTCGGCGAGCGGGCGCGCGTTTCGCGATTCGGGCGGTCACAAGACGATGTTGCCGGGCGTTGGCGTCCTGACCGGTGCCGTGACGGTCGCGGACCTTCGCAGGATCCTAGAGGCTGGGTTTACGAACATCAGGGAGCTCTCCGAGGTGGGCTTGAAACCCGATGACTAATCTAGCCCGCGTGCTAATCGCTAATCGTCAGCATACCGGCTACCAGGGTCCTGGTATTCAGGAGGGCGATATTATCGGCCCAATTGTTTACTTCTCGTTGACCTTCCTCTCGATCACGGGAGACCATGGCGACATCTAGGATTGTCCCCCGGACGCGATGTTGCACTTCTCGCATGCGGGGGACGAGGCTCGACGGTGCGACGGTGTCGAAGAATGCATTAGGGTGGTGCGGCTGACGGTCCGTCGCGGAGCGAAATGCATTGAAATAGCTTGGTCGGGCGGAGTCCCCAACCTGAACGACGATCCCGAGGATAGACAGTTCTCCAATAGTGAGCTGAAAGCCATTGTAGACGGAGCGTCCCGGAGCGGGGGGCGGCCGCCGCGCACGCGATTGGCATAGCCGGCATCCTAGCCGCTCTCATGGCGGGCGCCTAGAGCATCGAACACGGATGCGACCTGGATGAGGAGGCCGCTGACATTACGAAGGCGAAGGGGGCGATCTTGGTTGTGACGCACCACATCCAAGAGGGCCTCCTCTCCGATCCCCACGAGCGCCGCCGAAGGCCATCGAGGGATCGAGAAGCTGGTT
Source organism: Monosporascus cannonballus (assembly GCA_004154925.1). Lineage (NCBI taxonomy): Eukaryota > Fungi > Ascomycota > Sordariomycetes > Xylariales > Monosporascus > Monosporascus cannonballus. The sequence continues at coordinate 248,089 of QJNS01000083.1, forward strand.
CCCCTAAGCAGATCTAACAACGGCTTTGGCGATCCGACGCGGAGTCAAGATCGCATTGGGGACTGACACCTACAGTAGCAATCCAAAGCATCCGCTCGCCCACGGGAAGAACGCAGTGGAATTGTGATACGCGGTTAAGGCAGGAATGGCTCCGCTACAGGCCATCGAGGCCTGTACGGCACGCCACCCGAGGTGTTGGGCAAACACGCTCCCTTGCCCGGGCAGTTAAGAGAGGGTTATGACGCCGACGTCATCGCGGTAGCATCCAGCCCACTGGAAGACATCAACGTTTTGGTGTTCTCTGCCGATATCACTCAGGTATGGAAATGTGGCAAGCTGTTAGTGTGCAAGCCGTCCTTGCAACATAATTAAGTCCTTGCGTATATATTACCGCTTATTAACCGGTGTTCCCTAAGCGAAGAAGCCATGGTTGAAGCCACCCTCACGCTAGGCATGGTCACACACGCATATATAATGCACAGTAAGCACCCATGCGGAGGCGGTTGCAGATGCTACTTTGAGATACATAGAGGCAAGCTCCCGACATGCTCCGCCTGCGTTAAGGACCTGCGACTAGGTAGTTAAAACAATATATAAATATGCGATGCGACCATTGCGTTTCAGACTGTCAGAATGTCTCAACGACAACAGCCTGACTGACCAGCGTAGCATGCCTGATCGCCTCTGAACTGGGTCCTTGGGACCCGAGTTGCCTACGAGCGAGACCTCGTTCCCCCAGGGGTTACATTTCCTTGGAAGATAAATCTTTTGAGGACGTAATGGTTCCTAGGGTGAATGTGAATGGCTTGCCTTGTTTGGAGGACGTTGCATCAGCAGCAATGGCTAGATTCGACCCCGGATTTACGGTTCTCGTCCGAGTCGCCTTGCCGCCTAATCCCAGGCTTGAGCGTATGTTCCTGCTTGTGGTTAATGTAAGGAGCGGCTGCTGCTGCCGGGTCAGCCGCCTCCTGACAGCTCACCCTTAAAAAGAGTCCTCCTGACCGGTGGGTATCGTACGTGACAACATTACACATTACCGGGGCAATCCAGTCGAGTTGCGAACCCATTCAGCCGTTGAGAAAAGAGGGATTTGCCTGTCTTCCCAGCAAAACTCGTAACCGCCGTTTATAAGCCGTTACACACGGCATTTTGTGGGCCGATACGTGGTGTCCTATTCGCTGTATTGAGACTGATCATTTATGCCAAGCCTGAGAGAAAGAAGCAGTGAAGTTACACGAGTCTCGGGGAATTGATGTTGGCTTCAGATCCCGAGAGGGTTCTGTTTATGTGGAAGAAGATAAATCCTTATATTTCGCGTATACGAGGGCGGCATAAATATCAGACGCATGTGTTATGGTTCTCGGGGACTCGGAGGTTAAATTCTCACGGCAAATACTCCGCATTGTCTGTTCAACCTCTTTTGCCTCCCTGATTAAATCAAGTCCAGCAGAGGGTGGGATATTTCTTCCCTGGTCGCACCTATCAACCTACAGATTAGCTAGCTATCTTGGCCACATATTACGCACTACAAGATGACAAAAGGAACCCACAGAAGTTAGTTATTGACGGGCCTGCTGAGCCCTAACCTAAAGAAGCATTCCTTGATCAGATATTACTAATGATGAATCCCACAGCGCAGGCTACACGGTAGCTGCAGACAGGACTGACTAGGGCATAAATAGTAAGCTCGAACTACGCGCTCTAAGCCAAGAACTTCGCGGCCTAGCTGCCGAAGGCCCGCGGCGCACCGGACGCCAAGCGTGCCACAAGGTGAAGTAACATTGGGCGGATCAGGCGATTTCAGCGTGATACATGGCTACAGGTTGACGAATACAATATGCTGAGTAAAGTGAAGTTGATTAATTGACATGAAACCCCGAATCCAGCAGACTCTGTCCCTGATGGAGGTGCTGCCTGCGTGTACAGAGGTAGCACAGAAGTTGGTATTAATTGGTGCAGCAGCTGGAACGATGTCGAACCGCAGTAGACATGCTATCAGGAGTATCTCATAAGTGTATTACTATAATGTATTTCTCTCTTATTCCTCAGGGAGAGCAGCCAAGGCTTGAAGGTGGAGGCTGTTGCGGGATTTTGGAGCAGAGTAAAAGAAAGCCTCGTCCTTCCGGAATGAAAGAGTTTGTTTCTCTAATCAGAGACTGAGAGCGAGGATCCAATCACAGGATAGTGTTGTGCCAACCCCTGCAAGACGCGTCCAAGAGCCCGATGTGCCGTCGTTGTCGTCGTCGTTGTTCTCATCGTAAAAGGGTAGTATATCTGCCGAGGGCCTAAGAAGTGATGTTCCGCATTTATTAACTTACTCTCCTGTATTATTGTGTAGTACCACTGTACTCCTCTGGTCGTGCAGACGTTGCGAGGGTTACGTACTATGGTGTTAGGGTAACTTTTTCCGTTGTTGGGTTATTAGCCCGCCGCGCTTTTCCATATCTGGCTTAGCACACCCTTTCCAGAACATGCTGTTTCTCGACTGCAAAGCAGTATTAGCTGAAGAAGATTTGTATGCCGATTTATTCTGTTTATATCATGAACATTGGCAGTGGTTAAAGGCCAAAAGGCTGCGAATTTCCTGGGTTGAAAGCGATGAACCGGGGGATAACCCGGGTATAAGCTATGCTCATTTATAAGATAATTCCTATCGCGGCCCACAGCTACATGGCAGTGTGTCAAATGTTTTTGCCTGATACCGTAGTATGCAGAAAACCGCATTATTCCTGGTTATACAGAGTAGCAAATGGTGAATCTTTCCGTAGACAACCTACTTCGGGTTAACCCTGCTGTTCGTTTACCTGTGCCGAGATGATATGCTGGCGGCAAAGTCTACGTATTGCGGACCGCGGGTTTGTCGACTCCATCCATACGATACCGAGTACACTACTATGTAGGTAGACACTTGACAGCTGCCATATTTGGATAATCCATCGTCCGAAAAATCAGAAAGCATCAGCCATCCATGTATCGAAATGAGCTTGAACGCATTCTGACTTAGGGTGCCTATACCTGCGGTAAGAGGGATGTTTCTTGTTGCTATTCGATCCCGCGGGCCGCGATTATGCGGTGTCGTGTGTCCGAATGGAAAGAAACCTGGTTGAGCCTTAGAATAAAACGGAGAAAGGCACCAGCTCGTACCCAATAGAGAGCGGGCTCGCAGGATGGAATATTAGGAAGAATGGCACGGGAAACCGTCTGCCTGTAATTCTACGTGCCGTAGTAGTCTTCAAACTCAAGGCTCGCATTCGGGATATATCCTCTTTAATCAAGCACTGCACCGTCTGATACTCCAGGTACGTTGACACCTAAAACAGGATCATATCGGCCGTAATCATACTGTCACGTCACATACAGAAAGTCACACTTGTTTTCAGCCTCTGTTTACTACAGTAATCCGAACGCCTTGCCGCTAGTCGTATACTTATTGCGGTTCAATCGCATTTGTGGATTGCCTGAACCAGGCTGTTGACGAGATGATTACGTACAGCTCCAACTCCGAACCCTGGCAGGCGCCATGACGAAGTTAGCCACGTTCGACTTGTTCACAGATAGAAATTGATGAAGTTACCGGGCCGTGTACAAAAATAGCTGTTGCACTTTACTCTTCCCCCTTAAACCTCGGCAAAGTGATATCAACAAATGAGCCACATTATATTTGCCGACTTCAGAATACGCATTACTCAATAGGTTAATGAAGAGGTAAGTTGACAGTATCGATAACTTCTCCTTAAGCGTTTTGGTTGGTTTTCTACGATCTTCGCAAAGAGTTGCATTGGGAATAAGTTGCGCTGAAGCAGTGTGGGGGTGTGTCAATTATTTCTGTCCGCGACCCCTGGCTCCTTCGTGCTTAACACAGCACAGCACAGAAAATAATGAATAGCTCATGCAACCCCACATTCCACGTCCCACCCACAAAGCGAGATGTGCGCGAACACTGGTGCATGTGCATTTCTTATTCGAGAATTTCAGTGAGGCCGAGTTGACAGCACTTTCGGTTGCTGACAAACCATCACTTTCACCTTCATGACCTTCCGTCAAATTGGGGCATGCAAAGGTACCGGGCCCGTCGAGCACCACCCAACCCAACACTTGTTCGGACATCTCGGAGACGAGGAGCTTTGAGATCTGGAGCTACCGGCCAGAATCCACTCCGCGAATATGCAAGATGCCTTGTTAGGGGTGGGTAAGTATCGTAGAGCTTGTTCGTTATTTGAGTTTTTTCCTCTTTCCTGCTGGCGTGGTTTTTGTGCATGTATGCACTGGTTCTTTCCTGGGGCCATTGCCAACGCCAATTTCTTATGAAGAAGGGCGTATGAAGAAAAGTCCGTAGACGACGACACAAGCACACACCTACCAAGCAGGTGAGTACATGGGTACCTGGATCTTAAAAAGGACACTGCCAAAAATACTACCGATGTAGACGTGCTTAAAAGGCTTCGTGCAACTCAGTCATCCATCAGTCAGTTGGTCGCCTTAATAATCAATGGCATGATTATTTTGAGCTTGTGAGCAATCTCCGATCACGTGGGGCTAGAATTATCATTGGATGCCCGGCCATATTTGTCAGCCCGAAGCAACTTTTGCCTACTACTACTAACAAGAGAAGGCTACCTAGACGGAGCACGCGCGACATCTAGCCCATGTACCAAACAGCAAAACTTGGCGGCAACCCTCATATGAGCATAGGAGATAGTCAAAACTCGTCGACTTTGACTTTACGTACATTATGTTTAAAATCAGCTCCGAACCTTTGGCGGTCCAAGAAAGTTTCTAGAAAGTGGCTTTATTGACTGTTCCGGAAATGATTCCATGTCTCCATATCAAAATACCTATGTGCAAAGGCAGCCACGCGAGCCTCCAGGTACCGAACTTAGATAGCAGGTAAGGTACACACACTACGCACTTAGCACACGCCCCCCTACTAATACGCCTTGTATGTATACTACAATATGTAGCTATCCAACTCCTCTCCTGTAGGTACTCCGTGAGACGGCAAGCCAAAGCCCCTTGTCGATCTTCCGGGTCATCTTCGCGCCTGCGGCGTGCCTAGCCTGCAGTTGGTTGCAGCATCCACTCGAACTGAGATCTACTGATAGGGTACCTTTAGTATACCAAAAACTGTGCTGCTCATGCTACAGGACATAAGTACTCCCTCTCGCAAGTCGGGTTCAAAACCCGTCGATTATTCAGTGCCCACAGCAAACAAGAAGAAACAAAATAACTTACGAAGAGACTACGCCGCATCTGTCACTTCAACCCAGTCGTTGTTTCGGCAGGTAGGTCTGTATGTAGTAGTTGGCTGTAGGAGGAGGGAGAAGGTACCAAGAGCTATCATGTCTCGTAGACTTCACCTTGTTCCCCCCCCAAAGTTGGCTTTATTCTTTCCAAGTTCTTAATATCCCTTTTCCTAAACGAATCCCGCCCGTACTTACCTTCTTTAATACTATCTGCGACCTACCTACCTACGTCGACATCATTTTCCCACTTTGAAGGATCTACACCCGTAGTAGACTAATGCCTCTTCTTCGTCACCTTATTTCATTTAGTCCATTAAACCTCCTATTCGTACGGCCCTTCGAATAGCTACTACCACCTCCAACCGGCACGGAAAAAATACACGCACCGGGACCAAACGGCTGAACCATTCCGCCTATTATTATACTTGGAAAGACGTCCAGCCCGGGCTTGGGATTGTCTTCTTTCCGACCGCGTTTCCACTGTATCTACATATATACACGTGTGTTCACTGTCACCAAATCGCCATTGGGCAAGATCGATATCGGGTCATCAATCAACTACCGTTGCCATGATTTAAACAACCAGTCATCTCTCTCCCGGATGCTGACTCAGAATCCCTCCTAAAAAATGCAGAACTACAATGCTAGCAATATGAGTGGTGAGTACGACATTCATCCCTTTAGCTCCGATCGAAACTTTAGGCACTACCAGAAGAAGGAATCAGTTCGCTTGGCTGGGTTGCTGGGGCTGCTGGGTTTCTCTCGCAAGTCGTCACTACGATCACCCCCTGTCGATGCGCCATAATTCCGCCCTTCTTCCACCCCCCCCTCCCTTCAACCCACCACGCCCACTCTGCGTTCTGCCTCTGCCACTCTATGACCGTATGTAATCCCTTGTCTGGTGGCCCGACTACTATGTAATCACTCATGCTCATACCCGCACGCGACGTAGTTGCGGCTGGCGCCAGAGCTTGCGTGCCGTTACTTTTCGACGGCCTCGGGGGCGTTGCCGTATCGTACAAGTACCTACCTACACTAGAGCTACATAACATACCACATCCCATCGCATCCTCCTCCGGCCTCCTTCATTACTTACAGTATTCTTACCAAATACCAGCCGCTTCCCTGCACTTGCATCGTTGGTTAGAGTCGGAAACCTTTTTCAACACGCGCCTTTCTCGATCCCATCCAGCAGCCCACTCTTTTCACTTCTTGGCTTTCTAAACCTTGAAGCTCTCCCTTTCCTGACTTCTGCGGCTCACCCGCGATCCATACATATCATATGTCTCGCCAGACCTCACCCTTCCGAGCCACAAGCTGACATGACATTACACCTTTAGAGGATTCACACTTACGCGGAAACCTCACCCAAGCAGGACATATTTTGAACACAGCACCGACGTCGGCTGCAGCGTCATCAAACGCCGACGCTAATACCAGATCAGCTTGGAAGCCTACAGAGTCTCCGTCCCAGGCACATGGATACGGTAATCCTGCTTTAGGACCACAGGTACACATCCATCCTCACCTTAGAGCTCCATCAACCATCTCCGCCGCTCCGGATAAGATGCAAGGAGGCATCTCTCCTCCATCCGACGAAGCCGGCTCCATTCCTGGGACTTCCGCAGCTGGCATGGCTGCTCAGGGACTCGTAGGGCATGACTCCGAAGACGCTGCAAACGATGGAAGAAAAGCGAAACGGGAATTATCTCAATCCAAGCGCGCCGCTCAGAACCGGGCAGCCCAGGTCAGTAGAAATTTCCAGCCCCTTTGATCTCTGACCCCTTCCCAAGTCCGTCGTCATCTCGAACCTGTGGGGATCGTCCTGAGGGGGTGGTAGCTTGTCGTGTCGGGATATCCCTATCAGGAGATGGATTGCGGCGGAAATATTCGGCGAAGAGCCCAGTTTCGGTAATGGAGAAGGGTTTACGAATTCAAGTTTCCCCGATGATCCATTGGTCGTTTCATATGCTCCACGAACTTTACGTAAACTAACCCACTGTCTAGCGCGCTTTTCGGCAACGAAAGGAGCATTACATCAAGAAGCTTGAGCAGCAAGTGCGCGAATACACGGAGATGGAGCAACACTTCAAAGTAATCCAGAATGATAACTATGCGCTACGGGAATATGTCATACAACTGCAGTCACGCCTACTGGATCTACGACAGGATTTACCGCCGGCTCCGCCGAACATAAATCTCAGTCATCAGCCCGATGCCGCCGCTAGCACTTCGCGCAGCGTGCACCCCCCAACTGCCGGACCCGTTACAGCCCCGGCGCCGGTGCCGGCCCTGGGGCCGGCATCGGCATCGGCACCGGCACCGGCACCGGCACCGGCACCACCGTCAGCGCCGGCAGCTCCGCATGACACAGGTTCGAACAACGCCGCCGCCGGGACTCTGGCCGACGTGGCGGCAGCTGTGGCTGGGTTGAGAGCTCAACCCAGAGAGCCTGCGGCCGAAGGGATGTACCCAAAGTCTCCGTATAAGCAGGAGAACCCGAGTGAGCAACAGACAGGGGAGGAGATGCGCCGGCAACTGCAACAAGAGGGAACACTACCGCCCCCTTCCTCGTTGCGAGCTTAGGATGGTGGTGACGGAAGAGGAGCCAGGGGAAGTCGAGACGTTTCCGGAGGATGATCGTCGTCGAGGCTCTAGGCAGACGATGGAGGGCTTTAAGCCGAGACCCCTCGGGGACGCGAGATTTAGGAGTTGGGGCGGAGTGTTGAGAGGGAGAACGTTTCGTCCACGGGAGTCATAAAAGGTGGGAAGTCTTACGAAGTCTCGGAAGGCGCTTCGTTCCGGGACTCCAGAGTCGGGAAACGATAGGAGAGCGGCGAAAGTGGGCCTATATGCGGCAGAAACATAGCGGCAGGGGAGCTCCAGGCTCCTCTATCTTGCGACTCTGTGGGCACGGAAAGTCTGGAGGAACTCGAGACGGGCGTTAAGGAATTGCATTCCTACACTATTTTGCGGTACTTGCCGCAAAGTCTGTCCTGCAGGGTGCGCCGCACTGATCCTCATTTGGTAGGGACTTGTGGGTTATCACTCGGAGCATCCCGGTCATGCATAGAAGGAATAAAGGGGGGCAAGCTCTTCGGAGACGGTTTGCACGTGGGGCACCTGGAATTTGGCGTTGCGACTTTGATTTTGGTCGGTACCTTTGTCTGCGTCCAATCATCTCGCGACCCTAGCCAGTTTAATCAGAGGTGTCTAGACATTTCATCCCGAGGACAGCAGAACAGAAATCTAGTTGATACTCTTGTCAGCTGGCAGACAGAAGAATACCAGATGTATAACTCACTACCGGCTATCCGTGGCTTAGCGAAGTGGAAGACGGGCAAGATACACTGCTCAATTAGTGACGACGATCCATCATGAGCGATCCGTGGTGTACACTCAGGCCGAACTTCTAATTACAAAGCTACTTACGTTCACAGCGCTATCGTGTAAGCCGTATATGTAGGGGTTAGGTGTAGGTAAGCTAAATGACACGACGTTGGGTGACCGACCAACCCTATCCCCACAACGGGCCCCTCCGCTCCTTTCCTCTTGCCGGATTCTGCTCCGGCAATTGCGAATGACCTGAAGCCGAGCGGCCCAACGAACTGTCATTGCTATGCCTCCCTCCCTTTCTCTCCTAGCCCCGCGCGCCAGAACACATACCGCGCATCGAGTCTTCCGTACCTACTGCGTATGGGTTGCGGCCGGAGACGGGAGTAAGCCAACCCGAGCCCGCCCACCGTGAGCGTCATCCAACACGATAATAGCTGGGTAAGTAGGAGATAGGGGTGTTGAAAAATTCACGGCGCGTACGAGTTGCCCAGGTCGTGTTCCTAATTTCGGATTTTGTTAGCGACTGTTCCCTCGTTTATCCGCCATGTCTGGCATATTGATTCGGAATCCCGGACAGAGCGACCCGCGGTGTGGCGGGACGGCGGCGATAGGCGCGGGTCCGCATGACAGGGTCCTCGCGCGTTTCATGACAAATGATGAATAAACCGGGACCGCGTGTCGCCTCGATGCATATGGGCGGTTGGGCATCTTGGTAACAAGTGCGAGATTTGTGCTCTGCTCGCCTCACCGGAGGGTTCCCATTGGAAGCCAAGTGTTCAAACGGCGCAGTCACTATTTGAGACCCGGCGTATCAAAGACGCAGATGGCACACAGTACATGCGGGGCTCGGCTAATGCCAGCAGCCCCATTCACCGGGACGTTGCGGCAGGCAGGTTCGGTGACGGGATAGGGAAGGATGATATCGGGGAAAGGAAACATTTTGTAATGGACGGATAGAACAATAAGAAACGTACCTTAATATAGTCGCCGCCCTTCTCTTGCCACTCTGCCTTCGTAACGGCGGCCGCCTTCCAGTCGGGGGAGCCGGCCCACTTGGCCGCGCCCCTCCAGGCGTCAAGCACGGCGTCGCCGGCGCGGCGGATCTGGAGCGGGGCGCCGGCGGGCAGCAGGGGCGTGAGGCCCTGGCGCAGGCGGTCGTCGAAGTTAGCGAACAGGGTGTTGCCGCCGGTGAGGAAGACGTCGCGGAGGAAGTCGTCGCGGTCAGGGCCCCCCCGGAGGCCGACGAGGCGCTGCGTGAGGATGTCGCCGGCGATCTCGACGAGCCCGGCCTGGTCGACACCGGCGATGGACGGCTGGAATACCACCTCGGGCACGCGGATGCGCTCGACGTTAAGGTGGATCTGGTGGATCTCGGCCTGCGAGCCGGCGTCGAACGGCCGCGGGCCCCGCATGAAGGCGTGCAGCAGGCTCTTGTCCCAGTCGTTCTGCGCCGCCCACGTGTGCTCGTGCGTAAAGCTCTCGTCGTAGCGCAGGAGGTCCTCCTCGAGCTGCCGCAGGTTCTCCTCGAGGTCCTCCTCGCCCTCCTCGTCGTCGCTGCCCGGGTCGCCGACCTGGATCTGCCTGTACACGCCCCAGTCGTCGTCGTTGGCGCCGAAGTTGTCGTCGTCGCCCCCGCGGCGCCTCTTGCCCCTCGGGTTGTCCGACGCTAGGTTCGCGATCGACTTCATGCGGATCTGCGACGCTAGGGACTTGCGGTTCCCGAGGTCCTGCTTGAGGCGATCTCTCTCTTTCATCCGTTGCAAGGTAGCGTTGCGCGCCATTCGTTTCTCCTCCAGCCAGCCTTCGAGGTCGTTTTCCCTGCGTTCCCGGTCAAGCCGCTCTTCCTCTGCGGCGCGCGCTTTCTCCGCCTCCTTCTCGGCCTTTGCGCGTGCTCGTGCTTCGTGGTTCGACTTCAAGAGGCGCTGATGCCGTTTCGCCTTGAGACCGGCCTCGTCTAGCTCGTCATCCGGTACCTCGAGGAGGCTGAAGTCGGGGACTTCTTGCTCCTCCTCCGGATCGCCGCCCACGTCCTTTGTGCGCGCTCGCTTGATGGACTTCTCAAGCTCCTTGATCGTCCGCTCAAGGTGCGCCTCGTCTTTCATTTCCTCGGCGTCAAGTAGACGTTTCGTGTCCTTCTTGTTCGCATCCGCTATCTTCTCCTGGAGCTTCTTGTAGTACTCCAGCTCTTGTTCTTTTCGCATGAGTTTCTCGAGCCGCATCTTTGCCGCTTGTTCCTGTAATCGCCGACCACTTTCTTTCTTGCGTTCCGCTATCCGCGCGAGTTCTTCTTCGCTCTTCTGGACAACCACCTCCTCGGTGTAAGGATACTGGATGACAATGTCTCGGTCCTCTAATCCCGTCCAGTCCAGGTAGGATCGGAGCTCGTCGTCGTACGCTTTAGAGACGTAGCAATGGTCTTTGAGCATGTTCTCTGCCTGAGACACATTGAGCTTGCCGGAGAATGTAGGGTACTTGAGGCGAAGAAGTTTTAATAGATATTCCGCGGCATGCCATCCTCCCCAGTTCAATCGGATGGCCTGGGCAAGCATAGCCCTTGAGTTATAGACGGGTATCACGTGCGTAGAACTATACGACGAGGATACAACCAGTCCGGTCTGTCCTTGATTGTATCGATAGGAGAAGAGGGAGTCGATGCCGAGAGCAAGAGAAGGGGCGCCGTAGCATTCGAATATGATCTCGTTCATAGCTACATCAGAGATGTCAGTCGTGGAAGATGGCCAGACAGAGGCGAGTACCGACATTTTCTGGAGTAGGGAAGGTTGGCGACGGCTTCGGTCATTATAATGGGCATGTCGATTGTGCCATCGGCGTCGTTCATACCCAGCTTGAGGAAGGTCCAGTCCAAGACATGTTCCTCGACATCCCAGTTACTGACTATCCCGGTGCCGAGTTCAAATGCGTTCCGGATATGTCCCCGAGCCGTCGTATCGGCATAGCAGTCGGTGCCGGCGAACGAATAGGTCTTCCCGAGCTTCCTATCCCTGTATTTGGCCATAATCGGCGGAGCGCTGACTCGGGGATTCGATTCGAACGACCACCCAGCTCTGACCGCGGAGGAACCTACATGGCAATGAACAATGTCAGCTCTCTCTCTTTCTCTCTCTCTCTCTCTGACGGGTATCGGTTTTGCGAACACAGACAAAGCTTACCGTTGTCGATGACGATGGCAGGAGTCTCGTGGGATCGGGCCAGGGCCAGGGCCTTCTCCCGTCCGTCGGTTTGAGGCGGGACATGCTTCTCGAACTTGGTCTCCTTCGCGTTGAATATCTTAGCAGGAGGGTACGTCTTCTCTACGCGCTGCGGTAAGGCAGGGGGATCTATGGCGGACAGAGCCATCTCGCTGGTGTTTGCCGAGCTATCGAGTTAAACGTGTTTTACGATTACGATGAATGGGTGAGGCAGTGCATGCTGGTTGCGATACGGAAGGATATTATAATTTCCGGTGGTTTGTATGATTGCGTGCACTCAGGTTCGGGGGAAGGGGTGGCGTAGTTGAGGGCCTCCTGTCCCTGGCGTGACCTTTCCCAGCTTCCCAATTCCCATTCCATTCATTCATCCGTTCATTCATTGCACTTTTGCGACATGCAAGGCTGACGAACAACTCGGTAAATTTATGAACCTAATGTAGATTTGATGGCAAGGGTGACAGCGCTAAATGCCGGGGGCCGTCGGAGGTAAGAGGTAGGTAGGTACCTGGGAAGACCGCAGTTTCGAGGTCCCGCTGATCTGTGGTACATCCAAAAACATCACCAACCGATTTCACTGCAGCTTTCTCACCCCATGGTCCATGACTTTGGGGGACTGGACGGGATCTTTGTCACGGTTCTCATGAAGCTATGCGCATTGTTTTCTTGTGTACATCTATTTGTGCAGGCTTACAGTGTTCGATGTCGTTAGTACCAAGGTACATATGTGCACACCTTTGGTTGCGGGCCTCGAGATGCACGCATGGGCTTGTTTATTTTCATCCCAAGCTCAAGGTCACCCAATCAACTGCTGGAAACCGGCGCCGTATTCCTCGACCAACTTCTCATGGCAACTGAACTCATGAAGGCTCCTTCAAGTTGTCCGTGGCTGTTATATTCGTCAGTACGGGAACCCTAAAGAATCGGCGAGGCTTGAAAGGAGAACCGAGCAAGAATACCCTCTAAATGAAAGAGCACATTGGACTGGTAGTTGTTGAACATCTGGGCAACGAGCTCAATGTTCATATTCTGAACGTTGATCTCCTATAGAATGACATGGGTCAGCGTTATCTGTTTAGAGAGTAGGTTTCCGCACGTTCCACATGGCATTACATATTTTCAACATACTTGTAGGGTCTTGTTCATGACCATAATTGCCTCGTTGAGTTTCTCCTATGTGTCGGTCCGCTGCTGTAAGTCGAGTGTACAGAAAGTGGCGGGGCTCAGTGATGCCGGTATTCCCACTTACAACATTGGTGATGATGCGCGACAACAGCAGGTTCTGCTGATGCTCATGAGGGCTCTCCTAGGGAATATATTAGATGCATCAATTCGGGGTAGCAGAATAACTGAACCATACCATCGTATAAATCTGCAGATCGTTCTGGCCGAGTTGTTACGGTCAAAAGGTCCTCGATTCTGTGTCTCAACTTCTTGTTGCTTAACTTCGCGGTAAGCAGCTCCAATAGCAGCCAGGCAGGCAGCCTCTCATGGTAGATTTTAGTCAGCATGTACCAATGGAGCTCGGCACTATGGTACCCACCGGTAGCTACAGGTAGATGCCATTCCAAGGTGCAAGCAAACGCCCCAACACACCAACACACACCAACACACACACACACACACACACACACATATCACGATCCAATCGATATCCCTCACCTCTGCAACAAATAGGGCCGTATTCGTTAGCTGCACCCGTCTCGAGGCATTTTTGATTAATTATCCCAGGGGAGAACAACTACCAACTGCGACCAGATATGTCCGCCCCGACCGAGTCGCAGATAGCGCACCAGGAGCTAATCGACAAGCTCGACATCCACTCCGTCCACAAGAACTTCCGGAACCCGCACTGGCGGCCGAACCAGCGGCGCAACAAGAACATCAAGACGATCCTCGGCGACGCGTCGCGGAAGGAGGCCTCGTCCATCGTCGCCACGCCGCAGGACCCCGCCAACAGCGGCGCCGCGACGCCGACCGCCGGCAGCGGCGACAAAGACGACGGGCTCTCGACGAGCGGCACGTCGACCCCGGCGGTCATGCCAGCCGACGCCGCCTTCGCCGCGAACGACGACAACAGCCTGCAGCCGAACCTCGCGCAGGCGTCGCGCAGCCTGTCGAAGCTCGTTCTCGAGAAGAGCCTGCGACAGAGCGGGAGCGGCGGCGGCGGCGCAGTCGTCTCGGCGCCCAGTGCAACGTACACCAACATCGAGTCGGCGCCCTCGCTCGCGCACACGAAGCGCTACTGCGACGTCACGGGTCTCCCGGCCCCGTACCTGGACCCGAAGAGCAGGCTGCGGTATCACGATAGGGAGGTCTTCCAGTTCATCCGTTCGCTCCCGCAGGGTGCGGCGGAGCAGTACTTGGAAGCTAGGGGTGCGCATACGGTCCTGAAATGATGCAACATCTGCGGAATTCTAGCCCATCGACTGAGCTGTACGGACCTCGCCTCTGGGTTACTAGTATACATACACATGGTACGCCACGACGAACCAAGAAATATTCGACAGCTGCCCATGAATACCAGCTACTGCTTGGAAGGAGTGCGGTTACGCGATCACATCACAGAGTTACATCACGTGGTACGGAAGGGGAGGGAAGAACCAAGCCATGGTGTTCCAAAAATGTTTGACCAACAAAGTCAAGCCTATCCTACGCACCAATCACCTCTCGGCGACGGGATGACAGGATACGCTCCGGCTTAATCGTGATCGGAGTAGGGTTTGCTCTCTGCCTGTAACTGACGGGTACCGAGGATGAATGGAGGCGATCACTCTCAGTGACCATAGCTTGAAAGCTAAGGACGCCGCGGCAGATGTGTCGAGGTACACAAAGAAACCGGATACGGATTAGGAGGCAGGCCTAAGATAGTTGCACCGTGACGTTCAATATCACAGGTTTCAGTTATGCCTGTCCTATTCCTACCCGAGAAGAATATCCGGAATCGCAGTGCAAGAATTCTCCTTCCCAACGGGGTGCCAATACTACGTAGTAATCACAGCTGTCAGGACTCCGCACGAGCTGAGGGACGGAAACTCTGAATGTTGCAACCATATACACACCCAGCAGTCGTCTGAAACGCAAATCAGGGAAGCGAACACAGTCTTTGTTCGTGTATGCATCACCGCGGCCTCAGCTGACCCAAGACGGGCACGCGAGCTGCCGGGTGATTGCCATCCATGTAGATCGTTGTTGAGTTGGGAAAATTCCACAACGGCAGTTGGAAAAGAGGACGGAGAAAATCTTGCAAAGCCCTGAAAATGTGGCTGGAACCCCCAATGCCGGGGAGGCTTGTTTAGGCGCCTGTGCCCCTCCCTGTAGGTACGTACCTGCCGCGACAGGGGCCCCCCAAGGTGAGAGTGCCTACATGCAGAGTGACACCTGGAAAGCCAATTGACAAGGACCTCGTGTCGTCTACGCCGCATACATACCTCCTTTATCAACCTGTAGGTACCTTGTATTGATGAAAACACATGTCCAGACGGTCGAATAACCCAACGCAGAACGACAAAAAGCCCAGACGTCTGTCCCGGACCGTAGCCTAGAGTCTTCCGTCCGTAGGTAGCAAGGCTCGGCGACTAAGAAAATCTGACAGGAAGTTCGACGCGATACAGGATGCCTATGATGTGGTTATCAGACGCCCAGAGTGAGCTCCCGTGATCCCAGCACGTACACGTATACGTATAGAGAACGCGCCGGCTGACGATGCCGTAGAGATCGGGGTGGCCTTCTGCTCCGGAGGTGGGTGAATGTAATATACGGAAGGAAGAAATGAGAGCCAGGGAAGCGCTGACACCTTTCAGGAGGCTTCTTCCTGATTGGAGGCGTGATGCTGTTTTTTGACCGAGCCATGTGAGTCGCATGGCCCCTTTCGCCGTCCTGTTTGCGAGCGCATATATACAGTACATGTCGCCATAAATTACCCAAGTCAACGTGCTAACAACCCGTCCTCCAGGCTCGCAATGGGAAACGTACGTCATGGCCCCCCTATAACGAAGCAACCAGCCTCTCTTCCCCCTTTTCTCCGTCCTTCGGGGACCCCCCGAAGCGCGCGATCCTACCTTTCTTCGAATCCCCCCTCCCAAGAAACTCCGTCTTCCTCCCCCCCCCAACAACAACAACAAAACCCCTTGATAAATATGAGCGAACGAGGGCCAACCTTTTCGCGCCGCGTCGCAACAGATCCTCTTCCTCATCGGTCTCACCATCATAATCGGCCCGCAGAAGACGCTGCTCTTCTTCGCGCGGCGGCAGAAGGCCAAGGGCACCGCGGCCTTCTTCGCGGGGCTCTTGCTGATCCTGCTGCGGTGGCCGCTCATCGGCTTCTGCGTCGAGCTCTACGGCATCTTCGTACTCTTCGGCGACTTCCTCGGCACCGTCGCCGGCTTCGCTCGGGGCTTGCCCGTCGTCGGGCCCTACGTCGGCGCCCTCGTCGACCGCGCCGGGCTCGGCCGCCGCAACGCCGAGCTGCCCGTGTAAGTTAACCCGACCCGACCCGACCCGACCCGACCCGACCCGGGCTGGTGTTGGTGCTTGTTAGTTAGGGGGATAAGGGGAAGGGCGGAAGCCGCCGTGCGTGCGTCTGTACGTGCGTCTATGAGAAAGAGATGTCGTGTGCTCCGTGTTTTGGTATTTCTACGCTGTCTGCGACCGGCAGTCGCGTGTTTATATTATATACGGGTTTTGTAATGACGAGACGAGGGGCGGGGTTTCGAAAAAGTCTCCCAGGGCGCTGAAAGCTATGGCTGGCGCGGGATGCAGTGTATGATAGCATGTACATGATCGTCACGAAGGGTGCGGGACGGCGTCAAGTTCAGGACGGGTATACCCACGGCAGATTAGAGGCGTAGGACCCCTGAAGAGTGTCTGGAAAGGTACGAAAGACATGAAGAACGGGGAAAGCGATCTGGTCATGTAGAAAATGCCATCATTTCCCATTCGCATACGCAGAATCCTAGACGGGTTCGGAATATACGGGGGGGTTTCTCGATTAATCGAAGCAAACCTCAGCCGCCTAGCGGTACGTACGTTGTATGTGTATCCTTCACGGTTGAAAATTATCTAGAAAGAACTTGTCCCCCTCCCTGCACCAGGAGCGCTTCTCAGCACAGCTTGCCTCCCTCACACGCCATCTCTGGTGTTACGGCCCGTACAAGTGGCCGCGGGGCCATATTCCGCGCGACCCGCGTCGTCCGTACCACTTAGTATCCGACCTTGATGAGGTAGTCCGCCAGCGCCTCGACGGTCTGCGTCGCGTTTCCGGCCTGCATGTCCTCGCCGTAGTGGCCGACCAGGACGGCCTGCTTCGTCTTGACGACCACGATACCAGTCCGGCCCTATATAGTCCAGAAGAAGATCGGTCAGAAAAAAAAAACCATCGCATCACCCTCGTCGAGGTTTGTGTCATCAGTAGTCTCGCAGGGGTAGCTCATTCACGCACCTGTCGGCAGTACATGCTTCGGTCCTCGATCTTGGTCACGACGTATCGCTCGCCGTTGACGTGCACACCCTCGGCGTGGGCCTTGTCAATGGCGCCGCTGGCTGCGCTTACGATGTTGACGAGGTTCTTCATCTCGTCGGGTTTGACCTATTCATTCCGCAGCGTCAGAAAATCAGTTCCCCTCTGCTTTGGCGATGGCGCTCCTGAAGGGACGGTATTTGACGGGAGCGAGGGGGGCTGGGCGTGGATGAGGGGCATTACCGCGAAGCCGCTCGAAGCTGCCCAGGTGCTGTCACCGGCGGCGCTGATGATGGCGGCTTTATCGATGTGGCCGCTGCCGACGAGGCTATTTTATCAAGAAGCTCCTGTTAGTTGCTGGTCGTCCATCCGCGTAGTGCATCGTAGGACGGGCCGTACCTGGAGTCAACGTAGGCTACATCGGAGTGCAAGTGTCAGTCAACCCTCCGACATTCGACAACTTCAACACCAAGGTGGGGTAGGCAGATGGGATTACCTTGCCACGACATGATGATTACCGTGCGTAGATGGGCGGGAGACTTTTACACAATAGAAGCGAGAGAACGTCGGGATATACGGGGAAGAGATAGTGAGCTGGTTAAGGTAGGTTGAGCTTGGGAAGAGTTTGGCTGGGTTGATAGCTTCTTTTTTAGGCCGGAGGGTGATTCTTATGGATTGCCTCAGAGGTGATCATTGATGTGCAGCAAATAGAAAGGAGGGGCGGTCCTCGGTCCTAAGGCGCCTCTATTACTAACAATTTCTCCTCAGGCCCTTGAAGGTAATGATAAAATTTCGAAGGCCGGCACAGCAGCCAGCGGGAACGCAAAAGCTACAGAGTATCCTCCACTAAAGGACCCCACAGGCTGAGTCTCCCTAGAGCTAATAGATGAAGGAGTATTTTACCCTCGCTATGTCTGAAGCCACATGGCAGATGCAGCCCACATGGAAGCTCTTTGTTGTCTTGCCTTGTGGCCGACTTAACTATCGTCCAAACCCGATGTAGATCTCATTTTGCTGATTCATGAGTATCGCCCTTTTTTTTTTCCCCTCTATGTAAAGTTCGCTTATTAACCCGTCTTGACATTGAACAGGTCTGTTTCCGAGACTCCATGTACAATGTCATCGATTATTTCGTCATATGTCTACCTCATGTGGCCTGGTTGTTTACCTCAAAATTACCCCGCCAACACCGCTGGGTGATTATTTCAGGCGGGGCTGGTATAGCGGTCTGATACCGCCTTTATCCTCAAGCGAAGCTCGAGTTTTACGCCTACACTTGACAAGTTTGATGATTCCACAGTAGTCGGGTTTCGATAACTGGGGGTCATAGCGCATAACGGTTATCATTCCGGGTTCATGTGAATTGCCAACACTGGTTCCCGCCGCCCGCCTCCTTCGCTCAAAATGTGAGAAAGCCGCCATTTGACCTGTAGAACCCAAATGGCTTCAAGGCTGGCGGTCTGGATATACCTATCAACCCTTCTTAGCGGGACATGACACGGCCTATCTCGCACAACCATATGGCCCAGAATATATCGGTAACGTCTGGCGTAGTCGGGTTGTGCCAAGGGCGGTCCTAAACTCCTTACTCTGTGGTTGGAGAGGGCGAGCTAGGTGTCTACTACACCCGTTACACATCGTTGCTCAAACGGGGATATTGGCGCACCTTAGTTGAGTTTCTCAGCGAAGATCATCCCGGCATAATGGGTATTGGGAAGCGGGAATCGTGCTAGATCTGTGTTTGCAGGTTCCGTAACTGGCTGGGGTACGTCCAACAGCTTTTTCGAGTGAATATACAGGAGAGTCGCCCACCTGCCCCGATTAGGCTCAGTGGTAGGAAATTGTTTTAAAAAAGCGAGTGCTCTTGGAATTGACACCACCATACCTCGATCTCAGAGTATCAGCATCTGAAGGTAATAGCAGCAAGGTTGACTGAGTCCATACACCCACGATCCTTTCATTGCGAAATGTTACATCCTGTATTTTCCAATTAGGGCAGTCACCTCGAATCGCCAAATAACCGCCGTCTCCCACTGAAAGAAGGCTGAAGGCAGGGGTGACCTAAGCCGTCGACGAGCTACATTCATGTCAAGTTGAGCCGTCCATCCGGACGGCGATCTCGGTCGGCTCCCCTTAATGAATGAATTATACCGCGTCGAAGAGATGATCCGCCCAGATCCGAACCTAGGTGAGGTTTGATATGTCACAAAGAATCAAGCGTCGACCCTCAGAGACATCTAGGTCTCGGCAAGTGTCCCAGTACTGATTTTAGAGTTATATTCAGGGGGCGCCCCGCAAGAGGTTCGGGCAACACACCCCATTTAAGGACCCATGTGCGCAGGAGGCAAGTGCCATATTTCCTAAAACTAGCGTACTATAAGCCTTAACCCTTTGAAGCCACATTTGAAACTCGACTGGGGACATCATCAGAACTACTGCTTCGGAAGTTAAACCTTAATACATCTCTTTTAACGGAGACCCTGATATTCTTCACGATACTCTCGAAAGAGGCCGCTGTTTGGATGCGCTATTTTTCCACCGGTCTGGATACAGCAGCTAATGAGTTGTTGGTAAGGCATCGTTGTGTCCAAAATCAATCAGTCTCGGGAATCTACGTTAGTAGTAATGTCGTCGACTCCCGTATTCATGCCTATGCTGGAGCATTCCTCTCACTAAGAGCCCCAGCGATGCCTCACCGGCTCATCTGATTGGAACAAGTGTTCAATCCCGCTGATGAACACGGCTTACTACGTATAATTGCAGCCAGTATGCAATGTCGCTGGAGCTATGGCGGCCCCCTGTAAACAATTGTGATTGGAGAATTTCTAAATTCAGACCCGACCAGAATCCCCATGTACTGAATTCCGCGCGGCGGCGTCCTATCGAATGCCTGTATGCAGTTCTGCTACAGCGCCAGAAGGGAGCAGAGCCTCCTCTCATTTCCCAGCTGCCCCAATATTCCAGGAGTTGTTCCGACTTCTGCGTCCCTACTCCAGCAAGGTGCGCAACATGCAACCGCCTAACCAGCTCACCTGTTCCTTGCATATGTATGCTGCAGGCACGCATCCTCTCCGAGATATTTTGGGCTATTAACGAATATGTGAAGCTCCCTTGTCGTCCGAGCATCCAACGAACGTTCAGTCTGACATGCGAATATCCATGGGATGACGTGCGGAAAGCAGCCCGAATACTCGTTACTCGTTCGAATTTGCGTTTTCGTGTGTATTCATCAGTCATGCAACTCCAAGGGCGTGGGCCCGGTGCCAAGAATTCATGCCTGGGAGCCAATGCGGCACTTGCCCTCTGGCTCAAGAAACTTCGCAGACTTTTCCGAGATGGCACAGCGTTACAACAACATTGTAGAATCATTAGGACCTACATATGCATTAGAGATCGAGACCTATTCGCCATATGTCAGGGCAACCCCGTGCCGCCGTTTATGCAAAATGCAACTTTCCGTGCCGCGCGTAGAGTTAATCTTTGAAACCACATTTCCCCTAACCCCAACCAAAGAACGGCCCTATTATACCAAGTCCGAAGACCCCAGCCTAACCTTTCTAGAACGGCGCCAAGGATCCCTTGCCATATCTCACAGCATCATGTAGGGCTCATGATTCAGGCCGTTGACCGGTGATCATCCAGCAATTTCAAATGACCAACGGTACCTAAGTTAAGTGAAGGCCCTCTAAATCTTGCCCGCCTCTATCTATATCGGAAGCGCTCTGCAAAATACCTCCATGAGACGAAATACCATTGGATACGTCGAGTTTGTCTATTCCCTTTGAGGCCGGAGGCGTCAGGCTCTTAGAATCTCGTTAATCTTCTGGATCATCCTTTCCTGTTATACAAGTCATCTTCGGTTTCCTAGAGCCTTGCAACCTTGCCCCAGCTTCCGCTTTCTCCAGAGAAACAAGATCTGGAGATTTGCATTAATTATCTAGGGCTGCTTGGCCGCCCCGACATAGGCAGGTTCAGCTCGGAACCGTTCCAGGTATAGAGCCATATATATCGAGCTCTACAGGGGTTAGTTAGCACCGGTGTTCAAATTAGTTAGTTCCCGTCCCACGAGACTAGGGCCTGTAACAACTCATGAACAAAAACCCGTATAATAAATATTAAAGCAGCCTCTCCCGCACCTGACCATGTTTGCCATTCCGTCACATTCTTTCCACACAATCGTTATCCCGAGTCGAAAATGTCCGAACGGCCCTCCACATCCGATGGACCAGGAGCCCACAATTCCGGAGGGGGCGAGTTCAGATTTGATGATAGGACCTTCAATAAGAGAGTATCTAGGGACGACTCTTTCCTGGGGACGAAACCGTATGCTGGGGCGGACCTCAGCTCATATGGGAATGCTCGAGTTCGCCAAGTCGCGCCCGGACTTGGTCCGCAACCGATACAAGCATCCGGGACTGCGGCTATTCCAACTATCAAGATGCCAGTACCTATCAGGATGCCGGCACTCGAGGAGTTAGGCGAGATAGGCATGGCTATAGGGAGCCCCAAACAACAGCCTGCAAACTGGCAGTCGTCGTATGCGCAGGCGGGCCATAAACCAAGCCGGGCCGCAGCCCCAGCGACATATTCATCTTCCCCTGGCGGTGGTGAGGCAAAACCGTCCGTAACAGCGCTTCCGAAGAAACAACCAGGAAAGTGGAAATTGTTCGGCATGTTCGGAAGGAAGCATTCAGACCCATCAAGCACTGCTACTTCAGTTCCGGAAATAAAGGAGCCCCCAGGCTCGCAGCCGGCAGAACATGGCATAGCAACTCCCCCGTCACAGTCAGGGGCAAAATTGGAAAGGAGCCAGACGTTGGCCAGCCGCAAGACACCCAGGCATAAGCCTATCACGATCAGGTCGACCACTACGCAGTATGGAGGAGAAACACCGAAGGACCGCCAACCAGGGCTAGGTGACAATCTCGAGCAGAATAAGAACTTCGGAAGCCTTCCAATCGCTCGAGGCGGCTGGCCATCCCCGCCAACGGGTCCTTTGCTGAATGTGGAGATTCCGACCGTCGAACTGGAGCGATACTCTGTCATGTTTTCCAGTGTTTTAGATAACCCGCCTTCGTCCAATCTCTTGACGAGGAGGCAAGCAACCCTTCGGCAGCTGAAGCGAATTGATGATTATGTAATAGGCGAACAGGTTGGTAAACACAGTTATGGGAAAGCTAGCAAGCCTAACGTCCTGAACAGGAAACAAGACACGAGCGTTCCCGGCGAGCAACATCACCACGTCCTACAGATTTCCCGGAAGTTAACCTATCCCCTTTGCCTCCCATCGGCCAGGAGGCCGGCAAGCCGCACAGGTTATCGCCTCGCGCAAATACACCTCTTACGAGATCCAATACTTCGCCATCGGCTTTCCGCTCTCCTTCGAACCCCACATTCGATCCACCCCCGATTCATGAACAGACACCTCGTAGTAGACAGCAGTCTAACTATAACCATTTAAGAGATCCCGTAAAGGAAGCCGCCAGAGGCAGACTCACGATCGCAACCCTCGCCAGGAGCAGGGAGCAGCATTCTACTCAGAGGCCGTCTCGCTTCGATCCCGAAGTGTCGAGTCACATCCTCGAGTCACCCACAGACCTTGAGGAAGACGATGGTAGTATACAGTCACTGGAAGTGATCCGGCTAGATCCCTCCTTCTCGCGCGCCCAACAAGCCCCAGAGCCGAAGTGGCAGATGATGACTTCCCCGCCCCTACCACTACCACAACAGGCGCCATCGGCAGCATCCTCGGGAGCGAGTAGCCGGAAGAGGTCTCCATCCTCCGCGTCCTCATCGCAGACGGCGAATTCGACGCTGCCGTCCTCGCAGTCCTCGATCCACGACGAGGTGGACCCTTTCGACGCGCACGATGACATTCCCATCACCAGCGACATGAACCCCGTCGAGGCCTCCATCGCACGCCAGATCTCCGTTTCCAGGCGGCAGCGGAGGCTGCTGAAGCCGCTACAGGTGGGCCGCAGCGCATCGCGCCAGAAGGACAACGCGCCGAAGGTCGGCAGTGACGATCCTTTCTCGAAGCACGGTCCTGAAGCGCGCGTGGGCGCGGCGCCCAAGGTAGTCATGGCCGAGACGAAAAGCTCCGTACCTACGCTGGTCGTCCCTAGGGACCAGCTCCCGCAGAATCGAAAGAGCGAGAGGATCGTCCTGGAAGCGGCGTGATATGATATGGAAGATGGAGTCTTCGGACGTTTTCTTCCTGCTTTAGATAGGGCATATGCACACGGCGTTTGGAAGATTGGCAGATTGGCTCCGATAGCATCCCATGGGCTGGGAAATAAGGGAGGGCTTTTGATTTCGGGACATATACCCACATTACGGAGATGCGAGCCCGAGACCCGCCTACACACATACGTTTCTTTTGTTTTGAGGTTGGTCGAGCAGCGAAATTGCGACGGGCCTTGATGATCGTCCCTTTTGATACCCCTGGGTTTGAGGCGTGCTGGGTTGCGTTATTGATATTCTGAAGAATAAGACCGCAGGAGATCCATTATCCGTTGGGTCTGCTTTTCTCTATTTGATATAAGCATCTTATCCCATTGCGTCAGATAATCTGCTTACTTACGAGCCGGTGCGCGCATTCCCATTCGTGCTAGTGACGATGTATCCTAGTAGAATGTGTCGAAGGCGCCCATACTGGAAGGGCTCCTAGGTCGAGTATAAATAATCCTCCCGGCTCCTGGAAGCTCTATTCCAAGCATTGTAACCTGATTCGAACTTCAAATGAAGGTCCATCATGGGAACAAAGACTTGGGCGAAAATATGTTTGAGAACCTCTCTCCTTTCCTCGCAGTAATAGTGTATAGACAAGACAGAAAGGCGGAAGCTCTATCGATTCTGGATTAAACCCGCAAGAGAGCCAAGGAGCTGCGGCAGATGACTCCTATTTTAACGAACAGCAGAGCTCGACACGTCACTACCATTGACACCGAGTTCATCATCTACTAGATAACTAGATGTCAGCGCATTTTCAGGGACAACACTTCAGCATTGACCGCCTACACTTCCCCTCAAACCCCCTGACATCAGCGAGGTTGTCGGGCATCGCTTAGAGGCACGAGACGTTGAATTAAACGGTTTAAGGGGCTTGCGATTAAGGCCGCACCCTCATCTCGCTCCCTGAGGACCCATGCCGTTTGTGGCTTTCTTAGCTGTAGGTAGTTTGCTATATTGTTTGAGGAACAATAAATCACATGGCACAAAATCAGCGATCTATTTACTGAAGGGCAGTCAATTCCGCATGTGCAATACCTGCGTAGTACCTACAGACATGTCGTAGCACCGCTCGTGCCTAAAGTTATGGAGGTGTAGATGTGAATACCTAATGCTTGAGAATCAGTCAGCAGTATTACAGGGGACTTAGCGGCAATGGCGTTGTGGCTTGATGCACCGAAGGAATACTACAGTGGTGATCCACTAACTGCTTGCTACATACAGGCGCCCAGCTCTCCGTCATGATCGGTAAGAGTCATCGTCCACCTACAGGATTTTGTTTGGAAACGCCGCCCCCCCCCTTTCTTTCCGCACAAATATTTCCAGAACTTGCTAAAACTTCACCTACATGACTACAGAGATAGGTCAGCGTGCAAATACTTCGGCAATTTGCCCCGACTTACGAGATGGCTCCATCATCATCCATGAGCGAAGCAGAAGCCCGATGGCGGGCACAGTTTGCTACCATGAAGACGGCTCTAGCAGAGCTCAAGCTCGCAGGCAAAAGCCCTGCCCATGAAACGGACCGCAGTACTGAATTCGATCTGGATGATGAAGATTTCACTTCCGGAAACAGCGGAGATGATGTATGGGACTTCATTTCGGATGATGATGAAGACGTTTACAGCAGCGATTTCATCGAGGAGACAAATGGCCAAGTTGGTGGCGAAGCCCATGGCCTCGCATGGTTTACAAAGCAGTGTTCGGCTATTTCTGCAAAGAAGGACGGCCTGTCCTCAGATGCCTTTCAGGCACAGATCCTGGAGGTTCTAGGTTCTCGTCGGTCCGAAAACGAGTTACAGTCCCTGCTTACAGATCTGATCGGCTTCGATGACTTCGACTTCATCATCGAGGTTTTGTCTCACAAGGATGAAATTACATCGAGCTTCGCTTCCCAAACGGGAGATGAGCCGACAGGCCGGCGGCTTTTGACGAGAGCACAGAGGGAGGAGGCCCTTCGGCAAAAAGACTATGAGCACAAGAACACCGCCCTAGGCCCATCCATGTACAAAGAGGTCCAATACCCCCACGTGTACAAGGCCCACAATGCAGGCAATACACTCAGCCATTCCGGAAAGAAGTATGCCTTGCCGGTTGGCAGTGTCAGAAGGCAATTCGAGAAATACGAGGAATACTTCATTCCTGCCGGTAAGGCTGGGACCCTTGGGCCCGACCAGAAACTCGTGGACATTGCAGGTATGGATGGGCTATGTCGCAGGACGTTCAAGGGGTATAAAGCTCTCAATAGAATGCAGAGTCTGGTCTACCCGGTCGCTTACAAGACCAGCGAAAACATGCTGATCTGCGCCCCTACCGGTGCTGGTAAGACAGACGCGGCTATGCTGGCGATCCTACAAACGATCGGTCAATATATCACGCCAAGTCCTGCCGAGAATATCGAAGCGACGGATTTTGCCGTTGCTACTGAGGACTTCAAAATCGTTTATGTCGCCCCTATGAAGGCACTGGCCGCAGAAATCACCCAAAAGCTCGGGAAGCGTCTAGCATGGCTGGGGATCCAATGCCGTGAATACACTGGAGATATGCACCTCACCAAATCCGAGATCGTTCAGACGCAAATAGTTGTGACCACCCCTGAGAAATGGGACGTGGTAACTAGGAAAGGCACTGGCGATACTGAATTGGTACAAAAGGTCCGGTTACTTATCATTGATGAGGTCCACATGCTTCACGATGAGCGCGGTGCTGTCCTTGAGTCACTAGTCGCCCGGACCGAACGTCAGGTCGAGAGCACCCAGTCTTTGATTCGTATCGTGGGGCTAAGCGCAACACTCCCGAACTATATCGACGTGGCCGATTTTCTCAAAGTGAACAGATACGCTGGTCTTTTCTACTTCGACGGCTCCTTTCGCCCAGTCCCACTGGAACAGCATTTTATTGGTGTCAAGGCAGTCAAGGGTAAGGAAGGCGCAAAGCAGGCAAGGGAAAACCTCGACATTGTCAGCTTTGAGAAGGTTAGAGACATGCTGGAACAGGACCATCAGGTCATGGTGTTCGTTCACTCTAGACGGGATACGCTCCTTACAGCCAAAATGCTGTACGAAAAGGCTACTGAGCAGTTTTGCGAAGACCTCTTTGATCCCAAAGGACACCCCAGTTATGATCAAGCCGTTAGAGACATGAAGTCTTCAAAAGCCCGTGAGCTTAGGGATCTCCTACCCAAAGGTTTGGGCATACATCATGCCGGTTTGACTCGATCTGACAGAAACCTAATGGAGCGGCTCTTTGCCGAAGGCGTCCTCAGGGTGCTCTGTTGTACTGCTACCCTGGCATGGGGCGTCAATCTGCCGGCCGCAGCAGTTGTCATCAAAGGGACCCAGGTGTACAGTGCACAGGATGGTAAATTTGTGGATCTTGGAATTCTTGATGTTCTTCAGATCTTCGGACGTGCTGGACGGCCTCAATTTGAAGATGTGGGCATCGGCATGATTTGCACGACTGAGAGCAAACTGCCGCATTATCTAACCGCTGTCACGGAACAACAGCCGATCGAATCCAGGTTTTCATCGAAGCTAGTAGACAACCTGAATGCCGAGGTTGCTTTGGGCACTGTGACTTCTATTCAGGAAGCAGTGCAATGGATTGGGTATTCGTATCTGTTCGTCAGAATGCAAAGGAACCCCATGGCTTATGGCATCGAATGGGCTGAAATCCGGGATGACCCGACGCTGGTCCAGAGGAGACGACAACTTGCTATTCAAGCAGCACGCACCTTACAACAGAGCCAAATGATCATATTCAATGAGATAACAGAGGAGCTGCGAAGCAAAGACATTGGCCGCATTGCCAGTCAATATTACATTCAACAATCCAGCATCCAAATCTTCAACGAGAAGATGCGACCTCATTCCACCGAAGCAGATATCCTGAAAATGATCAGCATGAGCGGAGAATTTAACAATGTCCAATCTCGGGACAGCGAAGCTGATGAGTTGGCCAGATTGCGAATGGACGATACGCTCATCCCCTGCGACGTCGGGGACGGCATCGATACGCCCCAGGCTAAGACCAACATCTTGTTGCAATCCTATATCTCCCGGGTGCAGCTAGAAGACTTCGCTCTGTCAAACGATCTGAACTATGTGGCTCAGCAAGCTGGACGAATTTGCCGTGCGTTGTTCATGATCGCATTAAATCGCCGTTGGGGCCACCAGTGCCTTGTGCTGCTGACTCTCGCAAAATCCATTGAGCGGAGGATTTGGCCTTTCCAACACCCTTTGCACCAATTTGATCTACCTAAATCCGTTCTTAACCAGGTAGACAAAAAAGATAACCTAGGCATCGAAAGCATGCGTGACATGGAGGCGGCAGAGATTGGCGGCTTAGTGCACAACCACAACGCCGGCAAGAGGATTGCTAGGATCGTTGAGAACTTCCCAACTGTAACGGTAGAGGCGGAAATTGCACCCCTGAATCGGCATGTCTTGAGAATCAAGCTCTACGTCAGCCCCGACTTCAGGTGGAACGATCAAATTCACGGCACATCCGAGTCCTTCTATATCTGGGTTGAGAATTCGGAAACATCAGAGATCTATCATCACGAGTTCTTCATACTTAACAAGAGAAAGCTCTACGATGACCATGAGCTCAATTTCACCATTCCCCTTTCGGACCCGCTACCAAATCAGATATATGTCAGAGCCATATCTGACAAATGGCTCGGCGCAGAGACAGTCACACCAGTGTCGTTCCAACATCTGATTCGGCCTGACACTGAGAGTGTCTACACGGACTTGCTCAATCTGCAACCGCTACCCATCTCCGCTCTAAAGAACGCCGCTCTGGAGGAGATATACGCGAAACGATTCCAGTTCTTCAATCCTATGCAGACACAGATTTTCCACACTCTCTACCATACGCCGGCAAACGCCCTTCTTGGTTCCCCCACCGGAAGCGGAAAGACTGTTGCCGCAGAATTGGCGATGTGGTGGGCGTTCCGAGAGAGGCCGGGGTCCAAGGTAGTGTACATAGCACCAATGAAGGCCCTGGTTCGCGAACGAGTCAAGGATTGGGGGGCTAGGCTTGCACGTCCATTAGGCCTCAAGCTGGTAGAGTTAACGGGTGACAACACTCCAGACACAAGGACCATCAAGGATGCGGATATAATCATTACCACGCCGGAGAAGTGGGACGGTATCTCTCGTAGCTGGCAGACAAGAGGATATGTCCGCCAAGTCGCCCTCGTAATAATCGACGAAATCCATCTGCTCGCGGGCGACCGAGGGCCCATCCTCGAGATCATTGTTTCTCGTAAGCCACCCTCTGTCCGAATTAAGGGGTAGTGCTGACGCTTCTAGGAATGAATTACATCGCTGAGTCCACTAAGAATTCTGTCAGGCTCCTCGGCATGTCTACGGCCTGCGCGAATGCAACGGATCTGGGCAATTGGCTGGGGGTGAAAGAAGGCTTGTTCAACTTTAGGCACTCCGTGCGGCCTGTGCCGTTGGAATTATATATCGATGGATTCCCGGAAGTTCGAGGCTTCTGCCCCCTGATGCAATCCATGAACCGGCCGACTTTCCTCGCCATAAAGACCCATAGTCCTACTAAACCTGTCATTGTGTTTGTCCCCTCTCGGCGTCAGACCCGCCTGACAGCTAAGGATCTCATCAATTACTGCGGCATGGAGGATAACCCGCGGAGGTTTGTGAATATGGATGAAGAGGACCTTCAGCTCAATCTGGCCAGAGTCAAGGACGACGCTTTGAAAGAAGCTCTCAACTTTGGTATCGGCCTGCATCATGCCGGCCTCGTCGAGTCTGATCGTCAACTAGCCGAAGAGCTCTTCCTAAACAATAAGATTCAGATCCTAGTTGCGACAAGTACACTGGCATGGGGCGTCAATCTTCCGGCCCATCTGGTTATCGTCAAGGGTACCCAGTTTTACGATGCTAAGATCGAAGGCTACAAAGACATGGACTTGACAGACGTTTTGCAGATGCTAGGTCGAGCCGGCCGCCCCCAGTTCGACAACTCAGGAGTCGCTCGTATCTTCACGCAGGATTCTAAGAAGGACTTCTACAAACATTTCCTACATACCGGCTTCCCCGTGGAGTCATCTCTGCACACAGTCCTCGACAACCATCTCTGCGCCGAAATCTCCGCGGAGACTATCATCACCAAACAAGATGCTCTCGATTACCTGACCTGGACATTCTTCTTCCGGAGACTGCACAAGAACCCGTCTTATTACGGCCTTGATATATCTGCGGAGGAACACAACACGATCGCAGCCCAACAGCTTGCGAACGACTTTATGATCGAAATGGTCAACAAGTCTCTGGATGAATTAGCTACCTCAAAGTGTGTCGAGATATACCCTAATGGCGATGTGGATCCAACACCTTTCGGCAAGATCATGAGCTACTACTATCTGTCACATAAGACGATTCGCCATCTTGTCAAGCATGCCAAGCCCAATGCTAGCTTCGTCGACGTGCTCTCCTGGATGTCTCGCGCAACGGAGTATGACGAACTCCCCGTGCGTCACAACGAGGATCTCATCAACGCGGAACTGTCTAAGAATCTTCCATTCCAAGGCGACACTTTTGGACTACCAATGTGGGATCCGCATGTCAAAGCCTTCTTGCTCCTCCAAGCACATATGGCACGCATTGATCTTCCTATCACCGATTACGTAGGCGATCAGACTAGCGTCCTCGATCAGTCGATCCGTATAATCCAGGCATCCATCGACGTGCTTACTGAGCTTGGCCTCCTCTCCAGTTGCCTCGAGATGATAAAGTTGCTGCAATGCATCAAGTCTGCTCGATGGCCCCAGGATCCCCCTCTTTCCATCTTACCCGGCACTAGCGTCAACAACCTCAAGGACACAACCGCTCTGCAAAAGCTAAGCACTCTACCGCGCACGCAGGTAGAGCAGCTAGCTAAGAAACTAAACGTCCCCAACTCCCAACAGGATCGCTTCGCGTCCGCGGTCTCGAACATTCCCAACCTGAACGTCGCGGTCGAGGACGTGACGGCGCTCTCGCTCACCGTCTCGCTCAAGCGCCTAAACCCCGTCGTCCAGCGCGGGGCGCACATCTACGCGCCCAAGTACCCCAAGCCGCAGACGGAGGGTTGGTTCGTGGTCGTCTGCGATGTGGCCAAGGACGAGATACTGGCCGTCAAGCGCGCGGGCTGGAGCCAGGGCCCCGGCCAGTCGGTGAACGTAGGCGCCAGACCGACCGCCAAGACCCTCATCAAGCTGCCCGAGCCGAACAGGGACGGCAACACCAGGGAGGTCGACGTACTGGTCCTCAGCGATGCGTACGTCGGCATGGAGTACAAAGTCCTCGGCGTCAATATACCGGCCCTGCCAACGGTAGACGATGACCTCGATAGGTCTAAGAAGGGACGTTAGCGTTTGTCTACTCTATAGCGATAGGCTAGGTTAGGGCATGGGTTGGCTGGTTTCCCTTACATGTAAGGAGATATGATGAGCGCCTAGATGAACGCAATTTTCTGTGCTATGCTAGGATACCTAGCGTGGTCGGGTAGGCAATCTGGGAAGCGTCACACCTCTGTTGGCCAATTTCAAAATAATGAGTTGTGAAACGCTTTCCGCAGAAGCAAGAGCGGGCACCTCCTCCTTTAGCAAGCAGACCTAATTCAAGGTGAAATAAGGGTAGTAGGTGATTCTGACTACTCATAGGCCCTCATTATTATCAAGTTGTCTGCTCCATATTGCTCACACGCTATTGGTAAACATATTTTATTCACTACTTTCCAACGACTTAGCCGGCTCAACGTCATCTAAGCACAAGGCATGAGGGCCTGTTTGTATAAGTTGACCCTTTGAAGCAGACGTAATATCTCTGAGTACAACCGGCTCCAGTCTTCACTGAATGGGATTCTATGTTCGGAATCTTCAAATAGCGAAGGTCAGTTACCATAGCTTGGCTCTACCGTAACCATCTCATACACATGACCCGTCTACAAAGAGACCCCCTCGGACTCGGCTCACAGGCGCGCCCGCTCGTACAACCCGAGCCCTTCCATCATAATCTGCGCGACCCTCTCGTGGAAGGCCTGGACGTCGCGCGGCGTGTAAAAGCCCGAGTTGTAGCAGCTGCAGAGGACGAGGCGGTCCCGCCATGCCCAGAGAAACCCTCGAGCCAGGGCCCCGTGACTGTGTCGCCGAACAGCATGCCCTCGACCTCCCAGGCGGCACCGTACCGCCGGCGCAAGTACGGGTCGGCGTTGCCGAGGCTCGTCACGGCGGGCGTCGTGTCCGCCATGCCGCCGCGCGCCATACCGCCGTCACGGTGAACTCCTTGCGCCTGCACGCCTGCGGGATGGCGGACGTGCCGCGGACGCTGAACCTCAGCTCCGCGCTGAAGTTCCGGCCGGGCGAGGCGTTGACGTTGGCCAACACCGAGATCGGCTCGCCCGAGGAAAGGGGCTCCAGCATGGCCAGCGCGACCCCCTTGCCTCGCCCAGGCCGCTTCTCGCCGAGGTCCAGGAGGTCGTCCGCCCTGGAAGGCAGCCGCTTGATCTCGTCTCCGAAAACACCCCCTTCGGCTCGATGACCTCCCTGAAGAAGCGTTCCCGGAAGCGCATGATGCCCCTACCGTCCAGGTAGTGGCGCTCCGTCTGGAGGAACAGCTCGCGGAACACCGGCGGGTAGTGGAGTGTGACGTACGCCGTCTTGGTGAGGTCCCTGAAGAGCTCCGCGCCGTTCTTGTCCCGCTGCACCTTGAACGTCTCCGCGGCCCATTCTTCGAGCTCGGTCTCTTTGGGGGGCTTGTGCATCCTTCCCCCGCGGCCCCGTTAGGGCCGGGAGCCCCGGGAACCGGTGACGCATCTGGATCCATGCCCTCCGGAACAGCGCGGCGAGGTCCTCCTGCGCACCCCGGGTACTTGAAGCTCACGTACGTGCCGATGAGGAACAGACCCCCACTCGCCTGGGGGCACGGCGATCTTCGCGTACAGTTCTTCTTGCAATTCCTACGGCTGTTCGAAAATACGTCCGCCCACGGAAATGGAAGCTTGGGCTTACTTGTCGGGTCTCATCATTGTCCTTCGTGCGGCCGCTAGGTTATACATCGTGGTCCTCTACGCTCCAACTCGGGACCGCGTCTGCCTGGGCGTGGCCTTCTAAGGAGACACCCCCATCGAATATACTCGGCTAGGCAGATCTATACGGTAAGCGCGATTCCATACTCAGAATCTGGTGTTGACCCCCTCTATGATCCCATCAGCACGTTAGCAAGGGTCTTATCCATGGTTATTCATAGAATAGGGTGCTCTCCAAGTTCTGTTAGTCAGATCTTTCGGGTTCTCCCGCGCGCTCGACACCGATAGTTTATCTGTACCTAAACATGAACTTTGGACCGGAGTCCCGCCGGTATGGGTTTGAACTAGGCTAAGCCGAAGAAGGAGGTAGTATTTGCTGACGCGGAGACTATCCCAAGACCCCGAAACTCGAGACGCAGAAGTAGGATACCGGAGCTTGACACCATTAGTAAGCGGGACCAGGAACCGCATAGCTGAATATCCATTCCATGATGCAAACAACTATATATAGGCAGCGGGTAAGCTGACCCTTGAAAGGATCACCAGGGTGACAGAGCTTGCCAGAGAAGACGACGGGATGTCCCTCTTATGGTGTTGCGAGTTCGTTAACAAGTAGTAGGCCATCAAGCACCAGCGAATATGTAACCCCCCCTTTTTTTTAATCTGAACTATCTGGTGAACATCATATGCAGAACAGCGCTGTACGCACATCCTCAGGAGTGGCCCCTAGAGTAAATCGCAATTCATATGCTCACACGAGCTATTCAAGTGCGCAGCACTGTTCTCCGAGTATGTCTACCTCTTCAGTAGATCCGGTTGTAGTGCGTCACTGTTGACAGTCCCTATTATTCTCCTTTTCATTCATTCTCCTTACAGGACAAACGTCCTGGATACAAAATACGCGATAAAATCGGCAGATCTCGGAGGGGTGATGATGATAGAGCCCATTAGCCGCCGAAGCTATGACCTGGTGTCTAGGAGTTTCCCCAACTATCCACTCATTCTCTCCGTAGTTTTATCACGCTTTGACTAAAGTTGCGACCCCGAATGCGCCATGGCTGCCTCCAAGGTGCTCTTGTCTTTATGTTGATGGATGTGATACACCGCTACGTCCATGTAGCCAGTTATCTCTCTAGCCCCTGACCGTCATCTAGAACCCCAGAGCATACAAGACGTTCAAGGGCGGCTTGTGATGCGGCTGAACCTCCACTTACAAACGACAAATTAGGGCTTTTGCTCCTCAGAATAACGTAGTCTGGTTCCATGTCGTCTACACCTTGGCGTTTCGGGCAGAGCCGGAGTCCAGCTTGTGTTCCGTAGTCGCCTCGTCGTTGTGCACCGTCGCCGAACCAGAATAAGTAAGGAGACAAGCCTCAAGCGCTCAGTAGCCATCTCTCTCTCCACCGGTAGCCTGCATAGTAAGTACCGAGAGTAATGGGACGTAGGTTGTTGACACTGCATCAAGGGAGGGTATCGCGGGGAGATTCGCCGTCATGTAGAGAGGTTGATATGAATCATGGCCCTTGCACATTCCTAGTTAGTCCCTCTGATACATGACTTGTTCCGTGCAGTCAGAGAGACGGATCTGCACGTTGGGTACGCGAGCCTCCGGCGTCCCCGACCGGGCCCCCGCGGGGGCCCCCCCCCCCCCCCCCCGCGGGGGCACATGAAGTCCGGTGCCCAGGATGGAGTGCCAGCCGGACTGCTTCGATCGAAACAGGTGCCCGCAAACTCGCTAACTCCGTTGGGGGATGCTTCGTGTATATTGCACAGAGCTATTGAAAGGTGAGCTCTACTGATGTTAAACTCAGTGGCGTGTTTACTACCGTCGAGTCTGATCCGAGAACTAGAAGCTTATGTCTCGATCATGCTGCTCCGAGGCCAACACTCCTCTTATCCGTACCCAGACGCTCAAGCAAGACTTCGTGGCAGATACTCTGGCGCCGCAAGAGGAGACCGAGCGAGGCCAGAGAGAACATTTGCTATAGCCCTAGCGCCGGGGGCTTCGATATGTTTCTGCGAGAATCTCCCAGTTCAGCACCCACGTTCATCAGGAGGACCGGGTTGCACGGGGATCATGGGGCGCGTAAAAACAAAAGAACACGTCGAAAGGAGACATGCTCCAGCGATCTGCGCAGGTGGGAGCAGTCCAACCGAGCAGCGAGACCTCGTACTTATCACCCAGACACTATGTAGTCGAGTCACGAGCGGTTCTCCGGCGCGTGCAGCAGCGGCGCCGCATGCTCCAGAAAGAGCCAGCCAGGCCCCTGAGCCCGCACCGGCTGCCGCATGAATGCGGGCCCTCGGATCCCGGTGTCGAATCCTCTTTTCGGGCTCCGAGGAAACCGTCCCGGGGTTTCACCGGCTGCCCCTGATGATAATCACTGGACGGGTTTCTTCTCCAACTAACAGCTATTCCCTCGTCGTTGTGACTTCCGCTAATTCAAGATCACAAGGGCCATGAATTCGTGGCTGCCTGCTCGGGAAGCAGCGCGTAGCCTCCGTGGACTGCGCGGCCCGCGACTCCAAGCGAACAGTTTGGCCAGTCCAGCAGCAATATCTGTGCCGTAGAGGGGTCCTCCTAATCTATAGAGCGGATGCGACTCCGGTCATGGCCGGCCTAGTGGTTTCATCTCGGCGGCCAACCTACAGTAACGGGCGCAGTTCGCGGTACCCCGCTACTGGGCGACGACGTTTCGTTCCTATAAAGACGAACGGGACGAGGCTGCGACGCAAAACTCCGGTGCGGCTTCTCTGTCATGGCGTGTCATTTATTAATGAATTCCAACCTCCACTCTCACTCACTCATTACAGGAGGGGGCCCATCCGGGTAAGAAGCAGCACCTTGCTCCGGAACCTCCTGAGCAGAACTGTTAGTATATCTTTCTTTCATAGCTACCTAGCTATGCATACATAAACAAATTAATAATCAACATGGGCGGCCGAGGTGCGGCCGGCCGTAAACGACGGATACATACCATAACATAACATGAAAACCCATATCCATCTTCCCGACGTTCGAGTTGGGTCCTCGTCTCACGAGAAATCAGATATAAGGTTTCTATCAATTACAGGCCGTAGTACACACACACATACATTCTCACAACACGAGCACACACACACACACACACGCACACGCACACACAGAACAACGAATCCGAGAAAAGTTGCAAACTTGCCGGAAAACGCCATAATCCCCCTTATCCCGTTCCATAACATCGTGATCGCATGCCCGAAAGAGGGAGAGAGAACAGAGGATAACAAAACCAGCATTGACAAAAATCCAGACCGACCCACCAACCATTGTATGCATGCATGTGCTCATAAAATCATAATAACCGAACCCCGTTTCCCCGTCGTGTGCGAAAACAATGAAAAATTGTAAATGCGATGTTTCCTGTCCGCTCTTCCAATGCGATGCACGTCTTCGTAAGTATGTGTGTATGTATGTGTGTATGTATGGCGACCGCCCGTTACAGTTCACCAGTGGACTCGGGCGTTACGCCGAGGGAGGGGCGGCGAAGAGCCTTTCTCTCCTCAGCAGCACCTCCCCCTCTCCCTCTTCCCGGCATTCCCCCCGTTTTGTTCGTGCTGCTGCTGCTGCTGGGCGGCGTTTTCGATGGTGACGGAGGGCGAGAAGCCGCCCGGGGAAAATAGCCAGCTGCGACGGTCCCTGCCGCGGAGGCGGAAGCTGCCGCGCGCGTTCACGCCCTCGAAGTATCCCTCGGCTCCCGGGGCGCCGCCGTCGTACCCCGGGGTGCCCGGCGTCATGGCCCCGGTAGCGGTGGCCGTCGCCGCCAGGATTGCCTGCTGCATCTTGCGGTTCTGCTCGACGAGCTTGCGCGTGACGACGCGGAACACCTCCTCGACGCCCTCGCCGCTCTCGGCGCTGATCTCGTGGCAGGCGTCCCAGCCCGCCTCCTGGGCCCAGAACCCGCTGCTCCGCTTACTACTCGGGCTGCGGGGCTCCTGGGCGCTCGGCGTCCCCAGCGTCGTCGCCGCTGTCGTTGCCGTCCCCGTCCCCGCGGTGGGTACCATGCTCGGTATGCTCGTGGCCGGACCCGGCGGCCATGCGGCCAGTCCCGTCGGCGTCGCCGTCGGTGGGGGGGTGGATCCCAGACCGGGGGCTAGATTCTCGGCCACGTATGCTATGCACCGCTCGAAGGGGACTTCGCGGCGGGAGGGGTCGCGCGTGACGATGTCGGCTTTGGTGCCCACGACGTGGAGGACGATGTCGGCGGGCAGGTTCTGGCGCAGCTCTGTGAGCCACATGCCCATCTCGGCGAAGGACTGGGCGTCGGTTATGCTGTAGCAAAGGATGCAGGCGTTGGCGCCGCGGTAGTAGAGCCTCGATATTGATCGGAAGCGCTCTTGCCCGGCTAGAACCAGCAGACGGGCGAGTCAGTTTGATGCGGCGTCAGGATGAGCGAGCGAGCGAGCTAGGTGGAGGGTTGGTTACCTGTGTCCCATATCTGTAAGCGAACGACGGTATCCGTGTCGCTGTCCATCACGCGCTTCGTCATGAAGCTCGCC
Organism: Monosporascus cannonballus; assembly: GCA_004154925.1. Classification (NCBI taxonomy): domain Eukaryota; kingdom Fungi; phylum Ascomycota; class Sordariomycetes; order Xylariales; genus Monosporascus; species Monosporascus cannonballus. The sequence goes on from QJNS01000083.1 coordinate 285,135, forward strand.
CCAACCGTGGATGTAACCTGTGCCGGGGTGAAGGCGCCCTTGCAATAGCGCATCAGTAGAGACGTCTTGCCCACGCCCTGCGAGCCGAGCACGACGATCTTGGCCTCGAGAGAAGTCTGGGAAGACGGCATGGTGGGGCCGGGCTCTGCTCTGCGGGCAACTAGGAGCGCCGGACTCCAGAGGAGAAGGGGAAAAAAAAAAGGAGAAACGGCCGTGGCGATGCGTGCGCCCAGTATGTACCCGGCTATCTCTGAAGGAGAGGACGAGATTTCCCCCAGCTGAGGCAGCCCCCTTTTTCACCACCGATCGAGGCTGGGAATGCGGGTCCTATGAGTAGCCTCGTACAGCATGGGTGCGACGATGCTTCTGTATACTGCCGGTAGAAGGCCTCGAGGATCCGAATTACCGAGGAGAATGGTAATAACCTGGTTCAAAACCAGGGCTGGGTTGTGCGTCTGTGTATGTGTATGTGTATGTGCATGGGCAGGTATGTGTTATGTGCCCCCGTGCGTATGTAGTGGGCGTGTTGCATGTGTCAAGTCGAATCGTGATCACCTGCGCATGGACTTTTGCCCTCTTTGATCCAGCTGCGTATTTACTTACTGTACTATAGTAGCTGGAGCGATGATGTGTTGGATGTGTTGGGGTACAAGTATAGAAGTATGTACTAATGCAGTAAGGGTCTTGGGTTGTAGCTGCATGCGCTTCTACGTGACACGACCTGTACTGTATTTACCCCGTCGGAAAGCGCGCTCTGCTTGCCCCCCGCGTATCACTTCTAAGCTATTTATAAATAAATGGCCTGCCACGCGGAACAGTATGTGTGCATGTGTGGATCCCCGTATAGGCAGCTGGGTGAATTCTTCGAGTATTCCTTCCAACTATCAGGTAAACAAAATGTAAAGCGAATATAAAATGTTATTGTGGGTTTAACAGCCACTGGGATAATGGTGCAACTATTTAATTATAGTGCGGGGAACTATATGCGATATAATCCCTTTACGTGCGTTCGGCCTCCCCCAAGCTGGTACCCATCTCTAACGGCGACCCCCAAATAGGCAAGTCAGCGATAATGGGGGGATGACAGCAAGGCTCGCCAGGCAACTCCCTGCTCGGGTAAGATTAGCCTCGCAGCTTCACAATCAGGAAGCTAAAACGAGTGGTCAGGCAAGGTGGTCGACAAAAAGATGATAGCGGCCAGAGCCACAACACGCCCACTGACACTATCGATTATTTTGTCCACCCCCACAGACAGGTTACCGGGGACGATTTAAACCCTATATCATATCCGCCATGATGCAACCAATCAATAGACAGACGATCGACGTCACCTGCTCTGAAGCACTTACGCCGTCCTTACATGTACATGTACCGGGTGTTATCAATACCAGAAGTACATACCGGCTACCCACTACTAAGTATTTTTCTACTCTTGGCGTTGTATGCTGTTTCTGTCTCGATCGGCATATTGTGCGCTCGGCCACCTTGCGATGCACTGGATCGCTCGATTAATATATTGATATCTCTACATATATATAAATATATATATCCAGAATATATAATACTCGAACTGGATCGGAAGGCTACTTCCATATTATATAGTATGCAGATCGCTTCCCAGCTTGCTCTCTCACAGCCGGGGGGGGGGGGGGGGGGGGGGGGGGGGGGGGGGGGGGGGGGGGGGGGGGGGGGGGGGGGGGGGGGGGGGGGGGGGGGGGGGGGGGGG